>ML247905.1:39080-59220 GCA_005239495.1 Nicotiana undulata
CGCTCGAGTTGTCCGCTCGGGTTAGCCTGGACTAGAACAAAAACCCGGGATTAAAACTTAGAATGACATAACCTCATACTGGATCCCTAGTAGGCGCGTTTGTTTGCATCACGTGCATTTGACTTAGGGGACTCAATACAGGGGTTGGGTCCGTCTAGGACAGGTGTACCCAAAAATAAAAGACTATCTTGATGCATTTTATGTGCTACATGTTGCATTCTTCAAGGGTAAAAGGGGTCATTTGGCGGACCAATAATAGTTGAGGGTAAATGAGAAAGAAAAGAGGGTTAAGGGTGGAAATGAGGCAAGTGGGCCCGATTATATTTTTCGTTCGCAAATTTATTTATTTATTTTATTTCAAGTAAAAAAAACAAAAAAAAATGGAAAAAATGAAAAAATCAAAATTATTTTGCACTTTCCTGCCATTTTTCAAAAAAAAAAAAGAGAAAGAAAATTCAATTTTTTTTATGTTTCATCATTTTTCAAAAGGACAAAATATGTTTTTTCAAATTTGTCTTTTTAAAAATTATCTTTCAAATCCCATCTTCCCGAACTACGCATGCCTGATTCTCGTCTTTCGTAACGAGATACGTAGGCAGCCCACATAGGGTCCGGTCTTCCTAGTGTGTCTTAGGTTCTTGGCTTCGCGGGGTCTTAGCCAAATCTTGCATGTTTAACCACATTTGGCCACATGGGTTATTTTTGCAAAATAAGGTTATTTTCTCAAAGTGGTTTGTTATCCAATGTCTTAGAGCCCTAAGTCTACAACAAGGTGTCCTCTCTATTAAAGGTCTGTTCTGTTGAATTTGCATGCTTAGCCATTATTTTAGCCACATAAGTCATTTCTACAAAATGAGTCATTTTTGCAAAGTAATTTTTCCATGTCTTCGAGGGCACCTTTGCTGAGTTTGCACTAATAGCAACTTTTGGCCACATAAGCCATTTTGCCAAAATAGCCTCAATCGTGTCTTGCATGTATCCAACGGGAAGTGTAATTGTTGCACATAGTGTTCTAGGTCTTTAACTCTATTTGGTCTAAGTTTTCTCATACAGGTGTGGATCTACTTATCGGAGCTTGAGCACAACAGACGCCGCAGGACCATCCAGTCAGAACCGCTGCATTTAGGAGCTGCTTAAGGAGATTATTATTATTTATTTTTTTAAAATTGAGTTTTTTATGTTGTCTTTTACTTTCTAGTCATGTCCAATAGTATTGAGTCTTTTAGATGGTGTCATAGTCTAGCCAAGTTTGTCGAGTCTTTCATTATTGTATTTTTGATTTCGTATTCAAGAAAAAATTGTAAATGGAAAATTCAAAAACATTCTTGTTTTTTTAGTTTATTTTATCCATCACTTCTCCGGAACTACGCTTGGTCTAATTCATGTGGAGCATGATACGTAGGCAACCTACATAGGGTTCGATCAATTCATTAAAAAAATTAAAAAAAAAAGATGGGAAAATGAATTTGTGAGACGTGAGGGTGGGAGAAAGAAATTAATGATAGTCAGAAAGAAAAGAGAGGAAGGAGAATGAGCAAGTCAAGAAGTGCTAGAAATAAAAGAAAAGAGGAGGCTGAAATGAACAAAATTGGGATAATGCCAAATGACCTTGTGACCCTCTAAGCCATTCATAAACCATCAATTATTGCTAGATTCATTGCACGCAATGTGATATTTCTATATGATAAATGCCCTAACGCTAACATGTTGGTTTTGTTTTGCTCCTCTTTGGTATTGTAATTGTTATCATAACAGAGAGTGGTTAGTTTGTGGCACTTTGGCGATTCATCCATACAACACAAAGTCAGAAAGCAAGGTAGCCATGGCTAGCAAAGACTTGGCCACAGGAGTTGTGGACCCGCCAAGAAAAATTGTTGAATCGGAATCGGAACTGAGAGAAAAGATCTTAAGGTTGAAAGGACAGGTGGCTGAAATATACCAAGCTTGGATTAGTGGGTGTCCTCCACCATTATTTCCCACTAACTACACCGAAAGCCTCGTCACAATCGCCACTATCACAAATCCAGATTCCCACTGCTGCTGATATCTCCCCACAATCTTTTCACACTCCACCTCCCAAAACCACCTCCACCCCATATCCCACTCCTTTGACCACTCATGTTTTTGTAGCTCCTCCACCAGCTACTCTTCCTCGTTCCTCTAGCGAGACTGTGTTCAAAGTCCCTAATTCCCAACGCTATGCTCCAGAACCAATTTTCAAGGTCTAAAATCCGTACTCTTATGCTCCCCATTTTGAGCCTCCCGGTGAAACTGAAAAGCTTGCTAAGACATTGGGGCACGATGAGATATCCAGAAAGCTGAAAGATATTTGTCTGTCTGTGGGGTTTAAAATGTCAAAGTTTAACTTATATGATGGGCAGGGAGATCCAGTAGCCCATCTGAAGGGTTATTGTAGTAAAATGAGGAGTGTTGGCCGGAATGATGAATTGTTGATGACGTATTTCAGTGAGAGTTTGAGTGGAGAAGCCTTGGAGTGGTATACTCGTCAGGATATCAGTAAATGGCATGCATGGGATGACATGGCTCAAGATTTTGTTCGGCACTATCAGTACAATGTAGACATTATCCTAGACCGCTCCTCCCTATCTCAGTTAGAAAAGAAACCTAAGGGAAGTTTTGGCTCAGATGGAACAAACAAGTTGCTCAAGTCAGTCCTCTGATTGATAGAAAAGAAGTTGTTCAACCCTGCCAACGTCAGGATCCAGTGAGCATTCTTGCTAAACACTTTCAGCCTCAATACCGACCCCATGAACATCCTCGTACTCCATATAATCCTCATCAATGCTACTTTCCTCCACAAAATCCCCAAAGGCATACCACACATTCCCAATACTCTATCCACTATGCACCGTTGTATGCTCCGCACCCACAAAACCCGCAATGGCTGGCACTGCCTCCACAAATGTCTTACCCGCCTCTACAAACATGTCAACCACCTACCCGAAAGAGGTTCCAACTAAGGCCGGAGTACAAAATGAGAAGGCAGCAACAAAGAAATAGTTTTACACTGATTGGAGAATCCTACACAAGCTTGTTTGAAAAGTTGAAACATTCTGGCCTAATTGAGCCGCTCTTTGGCTACACTCCGGACCCATATGCAAGAGGTTTTGATCCTACTAAATGGTGCATGTACCACTCTAATGTCCAAGGGCATAGCATTGAAGATTGTCGTGCAAAAGGGAAATAGAAAGAATGGTTCAAGAATGGATAATTGTGGTCCAAGGCAGTAATACCCCAAGTGTCACACATAATCCTCTACAGGTACATGACAACGTACAAATTGTTGGGACGGTTTGCAATAACGAAAGGTTGGTCGAAAGAGTCAATGAGCTTCCTGGTGAAGACAATGTGATTGAAGTTGGTGAAGGTCCCAGTAATTTTGATGTGCAACTCAGTGGCTAAGATCTCGAGCTTATTAATTAGAAAGCACCTCATTTCCTCGTCGGGAAGGAGTTTTGGCAGTTCATTTTGACTTCTTTTCTGCTATCTGGTTATTTCGTGGTTGTAATCCAGATTTTATCTTGTGTGTTTTGGTGATTCAAACCCTTCCATCCTCGTTTGCTTTTCTCTAGAACTCTTGTTAGTTAATTTTGTGTCTCTGAGTTTGTCATCTAGGTTTGTTTCGGTGTTGTTCAAACCCTTCCATCCCTTGGTCAAACGAGATTTTGTTTTCTGTTACTTGCAGTCTTCGTTTAGTTCTTTTCTTGTATATTGTTCTTTTCAGTCCAGTTCTAGTGACATGACATGCATGCGGAGTTTTTAGCCAGATCTTGAAAGCCAATCTAATCATGGAATAATGAAACATGGTTTTGAATACGAAAAAAGATGCGTTTGAGGAAACAAGTAAGGATTCACACATGTTGAGATAACTTGAAGCTCGAATTGAGTGAATTTGAGGCAATTAGTACGAGAAATCAAGTGGTTGATAAAAGCATACAACAAGGGAATGTGTCTCAAACAGTTTGAGGTGGATCAGTCAGTGTTGAAACGCATCCTTCCGCATCAGGCTGAAGCAAAAGGCAAGTTCGCCCCAAATTGGCAGGGGATGTTCATCGTAACGAGAATGTTGTACAATGGTGCTTTGTATTTAACATATATAGAAGGAAAATGTGTATATATGGCTATCAATTCTGACGCAGTCAAAAGATAGTATGTATGATTTCTTTGGTTTAAATTGTGTTCGTTTGTACTTGGCATGATTGAAGATTGGAATGATGAAGGCATTTTATTCTGCTATCAAACACTTTACCCTTTGTTACCCCTTTGAGCCTTATTTATTTTCTTTCATACCCCTCTTTTGGAATCAGTAGCAAAGTTCATAAACACGGACACAAAAGGTATATAAAGAAGGAAAAGAGAAAAAGATAAGAGAAAAAGAGAAAAAAAGGAATGAAAAAGAGTGGGGGAAAAAAGAAAGAAGAAGAAAAGAAAGAAAGAAAAAAAGAAGAAAAGAAAAGAAAAAAAAATAAAGAAGAGAAAAAGATAAAAGTAACAACAATAAATCAATTCTATGACATGAACTACGTTCGACCTTATTCCTTTTAAGGATACGTAGGCAGCCTCACGGTTTGGTCCCATCCAAATAAAAATTCAAAAGCCCCCAGGCAAAGAAACTGGGGCAGAAGTTGTGGCTATATAAAAGATCTGATTCCAAAAGTTGTAATTGTGAACCCACTCAGTTTGTTTTGATCCTTTATCCTTTCTTTCTAACCCCATCCAAAATCCAGCATTACGGTCCAAAGGAAGACCTTCCGACCAATATTTGAGATTTCCAAGTCAAGAGAGACAGAGGTATGATTCTCACCAGGGGAAACACTATGTGCCGTATAAAGGAAGACAAATAAATGAGAGAGTCTTATTGGTTAAAACCTTCACGGGCACCGTAAGGTGAAGGTAAGCTGAGAGAAATTAAAAATGAGAGAGTCCTATCGGTGAAAACCTTCACGGGCACCGTAAGGCGATGGTAAGCTGAGAGAAATTAAAAATGAGAGAGTCCTATCGGTGAAAACCTTCACGGGCACCGTAAGGCGATGGTAAGCTGAGAGAAATTAAAAATGAGAGAGTCTTATGGGTGAAAACCTTCACGGGCACCTTAGGGCGACAGTGAGTTGAGAGATGAACAAATGAGAGAGGTTTGTCGCTGAAAACCCTTCAGGGCGCCGCAAACCGAACAAGGTCAATGACTTGGCGAAGAGATTGGGTTATGGAGATCCTGGGCACAAGGTATGACAATTGAAAGTTGATTGGTTGAACAGGATAGGCTGATTAAACCGAAATGCATGTCATGATCATTGGAGCCAGCTGCTTCACTCAGATAAGTCTTTTTTTTCATTCTTCTTCACATAGGTATATTTGTTCAAAATTTTCCTTCATTCCTTCTACCAAAATCACTCCATTGTGCTATTTGATTCTATATTTATGAGTCTCTTTCGAGTTAGCCCTTGTTGAACAAGCAGGAAAGGATTCCAAAGCCCACTGCCAGCTTTTAAATTACACAAAGCGGAGTTCGGCCAAGCACATCACAAGTGACATGATTCAGAATGAGCAGTATGGTGATAACTAAAGTTCAGGTAATAAGGTGATTCTTGAATTTTGAAAAATAGAAAGATTCGGCAACTTTCAGAATGAAAACACAATGCAACAAGTGGATGTAAGAGATTTAGGTCATCCAGAGGTTTTGTGGTCCAGTTTCGACCAAAAGGTCAAACAATCCCTTGCTGGCCCGAAGCATCTCATCAGAATGAAGCATGGTAGTGGCAAGAGTATACACTCAGCAATGATGCCACAAACTAACCACCACGTTTTCAAACTAACAAGATTCTATTTGTCTGATACAGGGTTAAAAAAATTTGTCTGATTTGCAGGGACCCTCCATGAGGAAAGCATGATTTAGGGGAAAGGAATTTTGTTCTTTCTACAGAGATCCTCCAGGAAGAGCCTAGCTCAGGTAAGTTCATTCTCATTTTTCAGGACCCTCCTGAATAATGGGATTTGATTTAAGTTCTCAGAACCTTCCTGGATAATGGGATTTAGGTTTTATGTTCTCAGGACCCACCTGGATAATGGGATTTAATTGGAAGTTCTCAGGACCCACCTGGACAATGGGATTTAGTTAAAATTCAAAACATCCATGAGTAACAAGATCTAGCATAAGCTCTTCTTGAGGAAATATAGTTGGCTTTAAATTTTTCATTCTTAAGATGAGATTCAATTTGAAATTTTCAGGACCCTCCTGGATAATGGGATTTAGTTTAAATTATTGGAGATTTTGGGTAACATGATTCGATTAACATTCACAGATGATCCCAGATACCAAACTGGGGCAGAAAAAGTTTCTTTGTTTGTCTGTTTATTATAATCAGGCGCCCACCTGGAGAACAAGGGAATGCAGCTCAATTTGTGGAAATCAGGCGCCCACCTGGAGAACAAGGGAATACAGTTTCAAGTTTTTGGCAATCAGGAAACCACCTGGAGAACAAGGGAATACAGTTCAAGTTGTGGAAATCAGGCGCCCACCTGGAGAACAAGGGAATACAGTTTCAAGTTTTTGGCAATCAGGAAACCACCTGGAGAACAAGGGAATACAGTTCAAGTTTTGGCAATCAGGCGCCCACCTGGAGAACAAGGGAATCTTGTTCGAGTTTTAGAAATCAGGCGCCCACCTGGAGAACAAGGGAATACAATTCAAGTTTTGGCAATCAGGTGCCCACTTGGAGAACAAGGGAGTTCAAAGTTTTGATAATCAGGTGCCCACCTGGAAAACAAGGGAATACAGTTCGAGTTTTGGCAATCAGGCGCCCACCTGGAGAACAAGGGAATACAATTAAAGTTTTGGCAATCAGGCGCCGACCTGGAGAACAAGGGAATACAACCAAAGTTTTGGCAATCAGACGCCCACCTGGAGAACAAGGGAATACAGTTCGAGTTTTGGAAATCAGGCACCCACCTGGAGAACAAGGAAATACAAGTTCAAGTTATGGAAATCAGGCACCCATCTGGAGAACAAGGGAATGCATTTTCAAGTTTTGGTAATCAGGCGCCCACCTGGAGAACAAGGGAGTACAATTTCAAGTTGTGGAAATCAGGAGCCCACCTGGAGAACAAGGGAATACAGTTCAAGCTTTTGGCAATCAGGCGCCCACCTGGAGAACAAGGGAATACAATTAAAGTTTTGGCACTCAGGCGCCCTCCTGGAGAACAAGGGAATACAGTTTCAAGTTGTGGAAATCAGGCGCCCACCTGGAGAACAAGGGAATACAGTTTCAAGTTTTGTTAATCAGGCGCCCACCTGGAGAACAAGGGAATACAATTCAAGTTTTTGGCAATCAGGCACCCACCTGGAGAACAAGGGAACGCAGTTCAAGTTTTTGGCAATCAGGCGCCCACCTGGAGAACAAGGGAATGCAGTTCAAGTTTTTTGAAATCAGGCGCCCACCTGGAGAACAAGGGAAGGCAGTCCAAGTCTCGGCAATCAGGCACCCACCTGGAAAACAAGGGAACCCATTTCAGAATTCAATTTGCGTTAGCAACAACAGAAGCTCGCCCAAGAATGCGAGTCGACAATACGAGATGATCAACAGAAGTAGTCTCAATCTAGAAGAAAAAACAAAAGAAGTATCCAAGTGCAGAAGCGGAACAAGATATGGATTGCTCAATACATGACTGAGTCACAAGCTTTTCATGTCTCGTCGTGCTTCGTCGAAGCCGTGGAAGAATAAATCAGCACCTGCAACTAGCACGCGCCAAGGTTCAAATATAAAGTCTGCATGAAGACCATTCAAGACTCAAGATCAAGCTTCAGAAGACTTATAGATAGGAATCTTGTAACTCATAGTTGACAGGTTTAGTTAGTCTTTTTTATTTTTTATTTTGCTGTAATAACAGGGCCGCAGACCGGAACCTCGATGGAACGGAACCTCAATCGGCTTTTCACCTCGGTATACTCCATCACTCTTCCTACTTCTGAACTACACGTGGCATGATTCTTTTATAGCCAAGGATATGTAGGCAGCTCAGATACCAGGGCTCGGTCACATTCTCCTTTTCTTTAAGTTTTTCGTCTCTCTAAATAAGGGTCGGATCAAAAAACCCGTCTAGTCGTTCTTTGTCTGAAAAATCTTCGTGTTTCCAGTCAAAGAGGGGGCAGCTGTAGACGCGTAATTTTTTATCCTCCCCGAGATATTATACTTTTTAGCGTTTAAATATTTCGTTTAGGCCTAATATCGTCATTTTAGCTAGTTTTAACTCTTTTACTTTATTTTAAGTACTCAAATTTTAAAAAAATACAAAAAATGAGTTTATTTTAATATTTAATTAATTAAGTTTTAATTAATATTTTTAGAATTATAAATTTTGTATTATTTTTAAAAGGAAGAGTGAATTTTTGGGTTGTAAAGTCCATTTTTTTGTCTTTGGTCCAATTTCAAAAACCCATTCCCCTTAGCCCAATACCAACTAACCTAACCCTAAAACTTATACTCATTCTTCAAGAACACACACTTGACCCTGAGAGAAAACACTGAAGAGACTCCAAATAAAAGGGCTCTTCCAACCGCCAGCCTTGCCGCCGGAATCTGGCCAGCACAAACTGTCGCCGCCTTCCCCATCGCCGCCAAGCATCACAGTCGTCCATCCCTCCTCTACACAGAACCTTGAGACACAACCAAGAAACCCAAACACAAACACTGCCTGAAACCCGCCTCCACCTCCCTCAATTGCCGCTGTCGCCGGCGGGCAGCCATAGAAACAAGACAAAATCTGCCACCACCCCATCTCCAACCAAACAACCACAGCCGCATACACCAGTCATCGTCGACCCCGCCTGAACCAGAGCAAAAACAAAAAAAACTAAGTGGGGGAACGGGGAAGGGAAATAAAAGGAACAGTCCAAAACAGAGGGGACGTCGGCGATCTCGAGTGTCGGAATTGGGTCTGAACCGATTGAGGTCGAGGTTGTTCGTCGTTGGCTCTTGTGTTCCGTCCAAATATCTGTTGATCTGAGTTTCAATTGGTACTGTGTTCTGAATTTATATTGTTAGACGTTTTCATCAATTCCAAAATTCAATCAAGGTTCATCTTCTATCTCACTCTTTATTTCAAATGAATTACTGGTTATATGATTCACGTTCCTATGAGTTGGTTTATGTCTACAATGAATTTTAAATTAATTCATTATCTGATTCTTGTTCCCTTTGTATTCACTGTTGGCTTTGCTATTTGATAACAAAGTGAAAGGGGTTTCAGTTTGTTTGATTTAATTCTGTATTTGATAAGCATAAGTCTTAAAATTGGGAGTAAAATCCAGATTAATTTCATTTAAGCAACAAAATGGGTTTCAAAGGGATAACGTCTTGGTGCTTGAATTGTAACGTGAGGGGTCTGGTATTGAACCTAGAAAAGAAAATTGACATTAACATGATATTTTATTATTTTGTTGTTTCTATTTGATCGCTAGGAGCATGCTTAGGCCATCAACATTGGGGTAGGCAAATCGTAGGTCACATTTCGAGTGCACGTTGGCGTGACTCGACCATCAAACCATTAAATAATAAATTGTCGTGACTATGGACTCGGTTCTCGTGGCATGGTCACAATATGTAGGCTCGAATTCGGGTGTGCATTTCATGTGACCCAACTATAACTTCAAACAACAATAAAAATTAACATGTTGTGAATTGCAGGTGCGTTTCATGTAGCGCAATTCGCAATGAGTATAATATCGTAAGTCTAAGTTCGGGTGTGCATTTCATGTGACCCGGTTGTAACTTTGTTTAATATGAACAAAAATATGTCGTAAATCGCGGGTGCATTTCATGTGACGTGGTTTGCAACTTATATTTCGTAAATAACTAAAGGCGGCTAGAGGTTAAAAATGCACAAGTAGGTTTAAAACATGTAACTAATCAGATAAATAGGCCAATAATAATAGTTGAGCGACCGTGCTAAAACCACGGAACCCGGGAATGCCTAACACCTTCTCTCGGGTTAACAGAATTCCTTACCCCGATTTCTGTGTTCGCGGACTGTAAGACAGAGTCAAACTTCCTCGATTCGGGATTTAAACCGGTGACTTGGGACACCATAAGCTATCCCAAGTGGCGACTCTGAATTTTAACTAAAATAATCCCGTTTCAATTGTCACTTAAATTGGAAAAATTCCCTTATACCCTTCACGGGGTAGTAAAAAGGAGGTGTGACAACAAGTTGTTTAAATTGCAAGAATTGAGTTGAATTGTGAATATTGACCTAAAAGGACTCAAAAAGGAGAAGAAACTTGCATTGTCCCAGTACCCAGCAGAAGCGTTGTCCACGCCAATATTCCACTGCAACAGATGTCACTAGCTGCAGCGGAATTTCAATCGTTGCCCCGTTGCCAAACTTCAGAGAACAGGATTTTAAGGCAATTCCTACCGCTAACCACGCTGCTATTTAGCTAAATCGTTCAAAATTACGCTGGAAGTGTTTTGCAAACTTCATAGAGTCAGAAAATCGAGTATTGTACTGGGTAACAGTCATATACCCTGATGAAGACGCTCAAACTACATGCGGTACTCATCTCTTAGAGTGACGGGAATGAACTTCTCTAGAAATAGTTGTGAGAACTGATCCCAGGTAAGTGTAGGTGACCTAGCTGGTCTACTAAACATATTATCTCTCCACCACCTCTTGGCGGAACCAGTCATCTAAAATGTTGCAAAATGAACCCCATTGGTCTTAATTATGCCCATATTCTACAGCACCTCATGGCAGCGATCTAGATAATCATGTGGATTCTCAGAAGGTGAACCATTGAAGTGAATAGGGAAGAGCTTGATAAACTTATCCAACCTCAACATGGCCTTAGACGACATGACGGGCCTATCATCGGCCAGTGCCGCAACAACTGGCTGAACCACCCAAACTGGCAGGGTTGTTGGAGTCTGATATTGGGGAGCCCCCATCTCCGAGGTATGAGAAGGGGGATCATGTGCTCCTCCCTCATCTTGAGAGATGGCTGGTGCTACCGGAAATGTATCGATCTGGGCCACACTCTCTATAATACCCACCAAACAGACCAGAGGGACTTGAAGCACTGGAGTGGATATGAACCCCTCGGGGATCTGAGCTGGACCGATGGGTACAGTCTAAGATGGAACCTCCTCCTCAAAATGTACATGAGGCTTCACTGCGGGTGTTTCTCTTGAGCTCTAGGATGAGCTTTGCCTCTGACTCGACCTTTGGCGCGACCTCGGCCTCGACCTCTACCCCTGGTAGTAGCTGCCATAGGAGACTCCATCTTTTGTCCGGCTGTGGATGAAGTACGTGTTCTTGCCATCTGCGAGAGAACAAGAATAGAATGGTTCAATCATCAAATGATAGAATGAAATTGCACGACAGAGAAAGAAAGAAGTGAAATTGTTCCTAAACTCCATAGCCTCCAGAAGACAAGTACAGACATTTCTGTACCGATCCTTAAGACTCTACTAAGCTTGCTCGTGACTCATGAGACCTAGGCAATCTAGGGCTCTGATACCAACTTGTCACAACCCGGAGTTCCCACCCTCGAGACCATGATGGTGCCTAACATTTCACTTGTTAGGTAAGCCAACGTTAGAATAGTTTTTAGCCATTTTTAACAAAATAAATTAGTTTATACCAATTAAATTGAATGCACCAAAATAGAAATTAAATAATGTGAGAAAACCCATAATAATCGCAATATCTAGATACAATTCCAGAACCGATGTCACAAGTGCACGAGAGACTAGAATAATACATATAATCGGCTTAATGAAAATAAAACTATTTGAAATACAATAAACAACTAGGATAAGGTATTTGAGGGCTGCGAACCCGAGCAATTGTACCTCAGGTCTCCAATCCGGCAATCAATCTGAGCAATTTACTGACCGCCGCTAGGACCGACTTCAAAAACTAAACAAAAAGTGTAGAGTGTAGTATGAGTACAACTAAACCCATGTACTCTATAAGTGTCGGGCCTAACCTCGATGAATTAGTGACGAGGCTAAGGCGGGTCACTTACAATAGCCTGCGTAGTATAAATAACAACAGGAAAGGAATACATGAAAGTAAGGCAGTTAACTTAAGAAAATAAACTCAATCCTCTGAATCGGTCAATCCAGAAACACCAGTACTCAAAAATCTCATATGAAAGCATCGAAAGCCAACACGGTACAACCATGAATACAAAACACACAATCTATTGCGGCACATAACTCGATCCCGCCGTACAATCAGAATCAATATCATATTCCTCCCTTATTTCACCATATCCAAATCACATATAAAATTTGTTGCATCGTGCAACCCAATCCCACCATATCAATATCAATCCTCCCTTATTTCACATGTTGCGGCGTGCAACCCGATCCATTAACAAAATCAATAAGTGTAATCAATTTAACAACTCAGATCACAAGAGTCTCTACGATTAAAGAAATATGAAAGCAAGGTTATAGAGGAATTCCTACCAAGTCGAGGAATGCTACAATTAATACAAAGCAACAAGACAAGGCAAATATATGACAACTAAAGTGCACAAGTAAAACAATTAAGGCTTTTTTATCATGAAAACATGGGAGAACCGAACATTTTAATATGAGAGAAATAAGTGACAAGTAGCAAGTTAAGGCATATGAAGCAATTAAAGCATGTAACATCAAAGACATGGAATAAAATAATTAATGAAATGCGGGAAAATATGGAAACAAGTATTTTGACGGTGTATATACACTTGTCACCTCGCATATACGCCGCTACACATGTAATTCACATGGCACATAGCTCAAGGGTTCTTATTCTTTCAAATCAAGGTTAGACACAACACTTACCTCGCTCCGCAAGCAAATCAAAGCTCAATCGGGGCGTTTCCTCTAAAATCTGCCTCCAAACCAATTGAATCTAACCAAAATCGACTCAATAACATAAATTAATGCTAGAGAAATCAACTACAATACATAAAGTTAATATATTTACACTTTTTCCCAAGAGTCAACAAAAGTCAGCCCCGGGCCCGCTTTGTCAAAACCCAAGATTCGAGCCAAAAATCATTTACCCATTAACCCCCAACTTTGAGTATGTAATTAGTTTAGAAATACGGCCTCAATTTAAGGTCTAAATCCTAAATTTATAAAAAAAATCCCAATTCTTCCCAAGTCCCTAATTTCTACCATGAAAATTCTATAGTTGATGTTGAAAACTTATGAAATGTAATGGGTAATTGAAATCAAATAGATTAAAGTCACTTACCAATGAATTTGGGAAGAAAGTCTCTGGGAAACATCACCTCAAGGGAGTTTAGGGTCGAGAGTTTGCAAGAAATGAGCTAAATCCCGTTTTTTCCTCTTTTACTAGTTGCGGATGTCGCAATTGCGATATCTTGTTCGCAATTGCGAAATCGCAAATGCGAGAAGACGTCGTAAATGCGAAACTTTCTCAGAAAGTCAGTCATCACAAATGCGATGTTTTGGCTGCAAATGCGAACCCATACCACTCGCAAATGCGGCCATTCCTTCGCATATGCTAAGGTAGCCCAAGACACTCTAAGTCGCAAATGCGACTCTGCCTTCGCAAAAGCGGCAGCTGAAATTCGCAATTGCGAACATTTACCTTGCAAATGCGAGATTCCCTCAATCCACCCCATGCTCCCAAATGTGAAGCCCTGTTCGCAAAATCGAGGCTCGCAAAATGCGAGATCTACAGCAAAGCACCAACAACAGTAAATGCATCAACTATACTTCTAAGTTCAAAATCATTCGTAGCCTATATGAAACTCACATGAGCCCCTCGGGCTCCAAACCAAACATCACACAAGTGTAAAAATTTTATACAAACTCGCTCGCGTGATCAAAATACAAAAATAACACCTAGAACTAGGAATCGAACACCAAAATGAATGACATTTTCAATGAAACATAAGAACATGCAATTTCGTTTTGCACCATATTTTGCAAAAAAAGTCATAAATATTATAATGAACTCATACCAAGTTCTGGAACTGAAATCCGAACCCGGTAGTAACAAAGTCAACTTACGGTCAAACTTAAAAAAAAATTAAACCTTTAAATTACTAGTTTTCAACAAATTACATTAAATCGAGTTAGGGACTTTCGAATTTAATTTCGGGCATACGTCCATGTCCTAAATCACGATACGGACCCTTCAGGAGCGTCAAAATACTGATCCGGATCCATTTATAAAAAATATTGAATGTAATCAACTCAAATGAGCCTTAAGGCACGATTTCACATTTTCATCAATGTTCTCATAAAAAGCTTCCAAAAATAGGACATGGACTATGCACGCAAATCAAGAAATATTAAACGAAATTACTCAAGGTCTTGAAACATAGAAATGAAGGGTAAAACTATAAATGACCTATCGGGTCATCACATGCTTATCAATCCTTCAATTCTCTTTGCGCTTGTATAACTTTGCCTTCAACATCACTAAATTGAAATCTATTAATTGCTTTGAGAATAGGCTTGAGTCTGTTGAGTTTCCCTTCCAGTCTATATATGCATGCGCCCTTTATGTTCCTGTCCTAGCTTTCCTTCGCTTGTTGCTGTAAATTTGTGGCTTGACTCCACTTATTGTAATATTTGAATCTAGGTTGGTTCTGTTGAGGTCCATTGTCCCAGTTTATCATAGCAGAACAATGGTGTATGAGCCCTTCATTCCCAAAATGCACCTCTGATCCCGGCAGTGCACTCAACCAATCCTCATTGACTAATACTCTGTCAATTCTGTTATAGACTCGACTACTATCCCTATGCATATTGTTCTAGATATAGAAAGATCCAGATGATCTGAGTTATTTTAGAGAACATTTCTCCATACCTCTTTGAAATCCCTTATCTTAGATACTGATATTGGTCTCCCCACTCTCTCATATCTATGCAGAACACAATTAAAGTTACCCATTACTGCCCATGGTCCTTGCATAGTGTTGTATATTTGTTCAATTTATTTCCATAAGCCTCTTCTTAGGACTTGATCATTAAAGCCATACACCATTGTTATTTGAAACTTGTACTCAGTTCCTCTATGTTCCACCATACAATGCATTATTTGAGCAGACACCCTTATGATATTTACATTGAAAATTTATGGCTTCCATAATATCCAAATTCTGCCACCCGGATGATGAGCTAAGTTTGTACTAAAACACCAGCCATTACAAAGGTTAAGAGCACCTTTTGATGCTTTAGACCTCTTAACTTTTGTCTCTGGGAACCCAAATAGACCAACTTTAGAGTTGTGTGAAAGCCGATGCATCTCTTTATGCTTATCTTGCCTATTTAGTCCCTTGTCATTCCAGAATACTATTTTATCCATTAGGGGAAGGGGCTCCTCCTCCCCTCCCAGTACTTGAACTCACTCCAATTTTCATTCGTGCACCCCTACTGCGTGTGGCATTAACTGTTGTGGTATTTGTGTTGTCTGTCCCATGTATTTCAGTTGCAGGACTATTACTCTTCTTTTGTCTCTCTGTTACCCCATTTTTGTTCTGTTCATTCACTAGCCCTTCCTGAGCTGAAGTCTTCTCAGGCTAATGATGAGTTTCTCAAAGGAGTAGTAATTGGATGCACTACTTGCCTTGGGTTTCTTATCTCTTCCTGCACTTCTTTTTTGCCTTCTCATTTTTGCACTTCTTCTTGAAATTTTCCATTTATAGGTTTTCATTCTTGAGGTGATTGATTCATTTGTGTATTTATCTGCAATTTCCTGATGTGTTCTTTTGTATGTCCAAAATTTCTGCAATGTTCACACAGACTTGGCTTCCATTCATATGCCACTGCATGTTCAATTATTTGCCTTAGTTCATTCTCAAACATTATAGTGTCTTGATATGTTTTATTCAATGGTACTTCAACCACACCCTAGCATACATTAGCTTATCTTTCCTTGTAGTAGCAGTATCATACTTCATAGACTTACCAACTAGCGCTGCAATTTTAATCAAAGCAGCTTGCCCCTCAATATTTGAGATCTAATCCTACAAGACGAATCCAAATTGGGACATGATATACCATGACTTTACTCATTTCCATGCTTGGTTTCCATGGCTTCACCACCCTTGGCTTCCTATCAAACGTCTTAGTTCCTCCTCCAATTGCTTTTGTACGCCCTTTCACACTGTGGAATCTTACCATGAACACCCTTTTATTTTTTTGAGCCACCTTATCCAACCCCAAGGGACCCTATATTCTCTTGAATAAGCCCTCTATTACAGTTAGTGGGGGATTCAATCCCAAGAAATAACAGACTACAACGGACTGCTAGTCTCAATTTCCTCCTGCACATCTGCCAAAGTAATTTTGACATTTGTCCCCTTCCAGATCAATGCCCCCACTTATAACCGGTTTTCCCACAACAGTGCTCCACGATTTAGGATTTAGGGTTTGAACAATACCTGATTCATTTCTGCATTTTTCTTCGTCTTCAATCTGATCCGCCCAGAAATTCTTCCCAGAGCTCTGTGCATGTGTTAGGTTACTTGTTCCCACTGGTATTTACATCGGGTTCGACTAAATACGAATTCGTGTCGGAAAATCTCACAGGGGATAAAGCTTTCCTAGCGAAGGCGGCTTCTCACCCAGAATTCGAACCAAAAATCTTTAGTTAATGATGAATGAATATCTATCACTCTGCCATAACCCTTATTAGTTATTCGTATTGAACTCTATATACGTAGCTGGAGTACTAAGCTTGCCACAAGGTCATTAAATTTTGTTTGACATAAAGGACAGTACCAATTGACCAAATTGATGCAGTAACTTTTGTCCCATATATTGGACGATCACAATTGTACTGTCCACATAACTGCATGTTGTTGGATGGACTTATTGTACGTAGGGGTGTTCATGGGTCGATTTGGATCGATTTTTCCCTAAAAAGAAACCAAACTAAGTAAGTCGGTTTTTCAAATATTAGAACAAAACAAAACCAATTAAGTCGGTTTTTTCGATTCGGTTTATGTCGGTTTTTCGGTTACTTGTCAGTTTTTTTCTTAAATATAAGACATATACTACCAAACACATATTCCGGTGACCACATTTTCAACGTGACATTATCAAATCAATTGGCCTTTGAGAAATCTATTAATTACTAAAATAATTGATGATAATTGAATCAAATAGTGATGAATAATTTACAGACTCAATTATATATATATATATATATATATTAACATGAAATGAATTCTTACACTTAACAAAAAAAACTACCAATCAAACTAGAATATAAAGGTAAAGAATTGTACTAAAAGTGCAAACGATTAACATTCATCATAAATATTTTGAAACTTTGTATAAAAATATACATAGGTGTAATAATAAATTTGAAATAGCTACTCCTATAGTCGGTTTGGTTCGGTTATTTTTTGATTCAAACCAAAACCAAATCAAATTTGATTGGTTTTTAAAATTCAAAACCAAACCAAAAAGTATCGATTTTTTTATCGGTTTGGTTTGGTTTTCGGTTTGGTTCGATTTTTCGAGTTTTTATGAACACGTAAGTACGTCAGTGCCGGAAGTGATGGAACCAATTGTGTTAGTGGGACGTTTTTTTTTTCTGAGGAGAGAAAGGGGTAGTATTTATTTTAGAAAATTATTTTGGTGCTTTTTGGCCCTTGCAAAAATGATCAGTAAAGTTTAGATTATTTTATTTATTTATAATATTTTTTCCTATAAGCAACATATACCATTATGATCGTATATTCTTCATAAAATTACTTTTCTATAACAATCTTACTCAAATATCTATATATTTATTTTCTTACAATAACCAAAAAGCAATCTATTAATTATATGTTATTGAGGACATGACTCTAATAATTAAATTTTGTAAGATCTACAGAGGAATTCGGAAGGTCAAAAACTCTGATAAATTTAGAAAAGGATAAATAGAAGATGAAGTTGGAGACTAATGCATTCTAACATTCCACTTTACATTTCTTCAACCACTATGGCATTTTCCCATTATCTGTAGAGAAAGATAGAAATTAAATGAGAAAGAAAGTAATTGTAACTAAATATTAGTTAGTTAGTTAGGTATAATTTCCTTTCCTAAAGTTAGTTAAAGTGGTTAATATATGCTTAATAGGTTGATTAGTGTTAATTAGCTAGTTAAATTACCTATATATTTAACTTCACTTCTCAGATTGTAACTAATGGATTGAATATTCTAATAAGATACACAGCTCTCTCTCTCTACCTCTATTTCTCTTATCTGTATTCTGGTTTTTCCTTCTTTCTCTTCTCGTATCGATCCTTCTTTCTTCATCTGAATTGAGTCTTAACTCAAGGATAATTTTATGGTATCAGAGTAGGATTAAACCAAGGTTTAATTCGTTGATTCTTCATCTTGGTTCTGCAAGAACAAAATCAGAAGTCAATCAAGAAAAATTGGACAAATTCAGTTCTTGAAATTCTGAATTAAATCATGGCTGAAAATGTAAATCAGGCAGTTCCCTCAGTGATTCCAACTACAACAACGACTCAAACAGGTTTGCATGTGCTTGATTACAATCATCCACTCTTCTTGAGCCCTTCTGATGTGAGTGGTATACAAATCATTTCTTTCCAACTCACCGGAATCGAAAATTACTCATTATGGTTTAGGTCTATGAGGATGGCTTTGTTAGGGAGAAATAAGTTGGGTCTTGTTAATGGAACATGTGTCAAAGAGAGTTTTCCAGAAAAATTATGAAATCACTGGGAGAGGGTAAATGCCATAGTGCTATCTTTGTGATGACCCAAAAGGTCATCTTACATAATTTAAGCTATATCTGTGTTCCGAGGCTCTGAGAGCCTCCGTTAGTCTCACCTCGATATGCGTGCGCAGCCCGGGCGTGTAGCCGGGAAGCTATTATGTGAAAAGTTGATGAAAATGAGTTTTGATAATTAAGGAATGAATATAGTTGACTTTGGTCAACATTTCTGGTAAACGGACCCGGACCCGTGATTCGACAGTCCCGGAGGGTCCGTAGGAAAATATGGGACTCGGGCATATGCTCGGAATTGAATTCCGAGGTCCCAAGCCCGAGAAATGAATTTTTAAAGAAAATTATTTTCTGAAAATAATAAAAAAATTTGAAAATGAATAATTATGTGAAAACCGTGTTGCTGGGCCCGTATTATGGTTCCGGAGCCCGGAATAGGTTTATTATATGTTATGTTACTTATATGTGAAATTGGTGTAAAACGGACTTGAAATGAGTGGTTTCGGATCAAAAATGAGACTTTGAGGTTTTAAAGAACTAGAGATGTGGCTTGCAAAGTAGTGTTATGTTCCCGAGGTCCGAATGGGATTCCGAGACCGGGAATAGTTCCTTGGTGTTAATTATAACTTGTTTGCAAAGTTTGAAGTCGTTCCGAGCAGTTTAGGCCGGTTCGGCGTATTGAAGTGAATTCTAGAATTTTAAAGTTCTTAAGTTTGATTAATTGGATTTTGAGGTTTAATCATGTGTTTTTGAAGATATTTTGATGATTTAAAAGCTTGAACAAGTTTGTATGATGCATTGGGAGTCGTGTGTGTTTTTAGTTTTGGGCCCCGAGGGCTCGGGTGAGTTTCGGGTAGCTAACGGGGTGTAAAAGATGGGAAAAATCTGGTGTGTTTTTGCTGGTGTTTCTGGTGTCTGGTTTCGTTCAGTGCGATCACGTTGGTCCTCCTGCACAGTGTTAGGTGGGTAGGGGGTCTCAGATGCTCTAAGCGATCGCAACTTATGCTCCGTGATCGCACTGATGTGATTCTAGAAGCTCTGTGATCGCACTCTACCCTTCGCGATCGCAACTTATGCTCCGTGATCGCATTGATGTGATTCTAGAAGCTCTGTGATCGTACTCTACCCTTCGCGATCGCAGTAGCCTAGCCCAACGTACTCTGCGATTGCAGGACTCCTTCTGCGATCGCATTTCACCAACCAGGTGCAACTCCGCGATCGCATAGGGTAATTTTGCCCCAGTGATTTTATTAAGTCCAAAACAGAACCTTATACATTTATCACTTTTTCACCATCTTCTTCCTCTCAAGACCCCATAGGCGATCCTCAAGAAAGTTTTCTTCCATAGCAACTTGGGTAAGTGATTCTAACTCTAATCTCTACCATTTTCCTTCA
>ML247907.1:0-116994 GCA_005239495.1 Nicotiana undulata
GTATTTTCCTATGGACCCTCCGGGACCGTCAACTCACAGGTCCTGGTCCGTTTACCAAAATTTTTGACCAATGTCAACTTTACTCAAATAATCCATATAAAATCATCATTTAATCAATTTTCCACTTAACGGCTTCCCGGCTACACGTCCGGGCTGGCACATTAAGGTGAGATGAAATGAGGCTTTCACGGCCTCGGAACACAGATTTATCTAAAATTATACGGGATGACCTTTTGGGTCATCACAATTTTCTTAAAAACTATTGCCATAAAATAAAAAGGAAACTCTTTCTCAATTAATATCCCTAATAATAGAAAGTAAAAAAATGGTCTTTCCATCCTATAGCTTGGGGGAAAAGTAAAAGTTTTCTCGGTAAAAATTTAAAAAGAATAAATCAATAAGAAGAAACTCATTGTTTAATATTTCTATTAATATGATCGAATTTTTCGTATGTTAAAAAGGTAAGAGAATAAGACAATAAGTAGAAACTCATTATTTAATATACATATTAAAAGGTAAATTTGTAAAGGTTATAGGGATAAATATAGTGTAGTAGGAAACTCATTCTTTAATATTCCAAGCATATAAAAAAAGTTGATTAATACCCAATTTTATTCTACATAAATAAACACTCTTTTTTACTATCCTCAAAAAAATGCTTACACTTCTATAACAGAAGCCAATATTTCATATTCTTTATACAAAATTCTTGATAGTGTTGAGGTTTGCGAAGGTAAAATTACTTTTATTTTGAGGTAAATTTTAAGGGCACATCAAAGTTAGAAGGATATTTTAGTCGCTCAACATTTAGCATAAATTATTCGTGCTTTTTATATATATANACCGCAGCTACCATGATCATAGCTGTCCCCACTGGAATCAAAATCTTTAGTTGGATCGCTACCATGTGGGGGGGTTCGATACAATACAAAACACCCATGTTATTTGCTGTAGGGTTCATCTTTTTGTTCACCATAGGAGGACTCACTGGAATAGTTCTGGCTAATTCTGGGCTAGACATTGCTCTACATGATACTTATTATGTGGTTGCACATTTCCATTATGTACTTTCTATGGGAGCCGTTTTTGCTTTATTTGCAGGATTTCACTATTGGGTAGGTAAAATCTTTGGTCGGACATACCCTGAAACTTTAGGTCAAATCCATTTTTGGATCACTTTTTTCGGGGTTAATATGACCTTCTTTCCTATGCATTTCTTAGGGCTTTCGGGTATGCCACGTCGCATTCCAGATTATCCAGATGCTTACGCTGGATGGAATGCCCTTAGCAGTTTTGGCTCTTATATATCCGTAGTTGGGATTTGTCGTTTCTTCGTGGTCGTAACAATCACTTCAAGCAGTGGAAAGAACAAAAGATGTGCTCCAAGTCCTTGGGCTGTTGAACAGAATCCAACCACACCGGAATGGATGGTACAAAGTCCTCCAGCTTTTCATACTTTTGGAGAACTTCCAGCTATCAAGGAGACGAAAAGCTATGTGAAGTAAAAGAAGAAAAGGTCGCCGATTGCTACTAAGAACCTAACATAACTTTTCAAAATGTGGGTTAAAAAACCACTTGTGTAGGTCGGGGTTGAGAATTGGGGGGCCGCGCCCTACCCCGTCGGCCTAAGCCTCGCTATGAGAACTGACGCTTTCTAACTCTCTATGAGGAGTGAAAGCCACTTGACTCTAAGGAGAGGAGCTCCGCCCCTACTTCAATTAAAGCTCGCCCCCCCTTTTTTCCCTCTAAAGCCCCTCGCTCCACTCATTTTTGAACTTCTAATCAGACCTGGCTGAACTTTCCACGACATAGATCAAAGGGTCGTTCATTAGCCCTACTAGTCAAATACAGGAAAAAAGGGGATGGATTTCGACCTTGCTTTTTTAGGTCTCAGGCTAGCTTTTGACTTATATGGCGCTTAGGCTTAGCTCATCAAACAAGTGCGCCAAAAGTGGGGGATGGTATCATATTCTCTTATAAGAGAGGCACGCCTGCTTTTAGGTCATAGTTTCACTCTTGGTTTAGCCTTACCTTCTATTATATTAGTAAAGGGCGAATGGGGGGCGTGTGCAATAGTTTTCTTACTTTCTCTCGATCGCTTCAATGCCTATAATTTGAGAGATAAGAGGAAAGACCTCTCTCAAATTCGAAGATGTAACACAAATAACGACTCTCTTCGTCGGGATTTCATCAAGTAAGGCAGCTCTAAGGTTTTTTATATTCGATGGAAGGCAGGCTGAAACTCTGCCCCAACCAAGTGAAACTAAGGGTCTGAAAGAGTTTATGATCTGATCTATGAGGTGTTAACCTTCGAAGGACGGCTAATAATGTCCATTAAAAGGAGCGATGGGGTCGTTTTTCAAGCACGAATAGAACGATCTAAAGGGGTTGTGCAACCTAGAGAGATGGCCATATCTTTTTGATGAATGTGGTATCGAGGTTCGGTTTATTTGGAAAAGAGGTCAATCTTAGGGGAGACCATTCGAATGGTTGAATTGATGACTTCGCTTCGATCTCTTCGACTGAACCTAAAGGAGACTTCGATCATTCAACTTTATCTTCTGAAGGAGGAATCATGTCACTTGGAATTTCGGGAAGTGAATCCTCTCTTTCAGATCCTGGCCTTGGTAGAACTTATCTTTGATTGCGATTTCGATTGAAAAGATGTTAGGACGCTTCCTCATGTGCCTAAAAAGCTGAGGCAATCTCGATTGAAGCCAATTTAACATTTTCCTACTCAATCTTCTTTACAGAAATAACACTCGATCAAAGGGGAGCATAAGCAAGTTCAGTGGTAGAAACCTCTGTAATCGATCGATGGGAACCTCGAAGCTGTATGGGGTAGGAGAAAACTCATATTAAGCATTTCCCCAGCATCAACTGGTACAAGGAAGAGGCACGATAGCGAAGATCAATCCATCTCAATCTACAAAAAGCATTGCATTGTGCATGCAACCCAAAAAGATAGAAAGACCGCTCGCTCGAAGAAAACTCTTTTAGAGCCTGGTACCAGCCAAGCCCCCTCGACTCGGCAACAAGATTCGGTCATGGAATAGCCGTTTAGTCGGCTTTCTCGTTCTTAAGGAATTTCTGGCCGGTAGGCTTTATAGTGAACCTGCCTTGCTGACAGCTAGGATATTACATATATAGTTGCGCTTGCCTTCACTTAGAAACTCTACACCCCCTATTAGAGTAAGGCATGCTCTCTAAACTAGATTCACTCGTTCTTGTCTCCAGCGATTAACCTATTCTAGAGCAGTCTGATGATTAGCCTATCTCGTACTACTCGAAGCCTTCGTAAACTCATTGTCGGTTTTTATCGTAGTGGAGGTTACTGTGAGGAGATCCTTGTGCCAGTGAATATTGCTTCCAATGATCGGGAAATAAAAAATACAAAAAACATTGCTATATTTCCAACACTCCGGATAGGCGGAAGGATCTATGTCCATCCCCAACTTCCTTTCAATCCACATCAGAAAATTTAGGCTTTCTCTACTGGGAGTCATCAAAGGAGGAATGGGCATACGCTGGTTCGATAAGCCAAGTAAAAATAACCACCGCTTGGTTTTGACACTCAAGCGACCCGCCCTGCTAAAGAAGATCGATGAAAAGGTTATATTCCACCACCTCTATCTACCCAACTAGTACTATTTTATCTAAAAAGAATCCAACCTGGAAACTTTCTCTCCCCCAGAAAACCCTCTATCCCTAAGCCCCTTTACTAGGTTGGGCAAGCTTTGATGCCCCTACTCCCAAGAAGTTGTTGGTCGGGATCGTGGAACTATCGCTCGAGAAGTAAGAAGCTGATCCTTATTTGGTCATAAGGATAATAGTTCTTCTTAGGTCAGGGGCGGACGGACCGGGGGTTACCCGCGATTTGTAATGGCACAACCAGAAGAGGAGTAGGGGAGACAAGGTTAGGCACTGAGTAGCGCAGCGCATCTATTTCAGGTACAGAGGCGACGAGGGGTGCTAACCCGACCACCCAACCCAGCAGGTCAGGGACAGGCCGGCCATAGGTTTGAATACTGCCACCTTTCTTGTGGATCATCCTGTGGTTACCGGATGATGGGAATAACAAAACAGAAATTTGGAAATGAGCACGAAATGTCAATATATGAATTGTTTCATTATTCGTTTTTTACGGGTCTTTTCGTTGCATTCACTTACAATAAGAAACAACCACCAGTGTTTGGTGCAACACTTGCATTTTGGTGTATTCTTCTTTCTTTCCTTGGTCTTTTGTTCCGTCATATTCCTAATAACTTATCCAATTACAACGTATTAACCGCTAATGCACCTTTCTTTTATCAAATCTCAGGGACATGGTCTAATCATGAGGGTAGTATTTTATCATGGTGTCGGATACTAAGTTTTTATGGATTCCTTCTTTGTTACCGGGGTCGACCTCTAAGCCAAATGTCTTAAAACGAGGAGGCCATAGAGAAACTTTTTTTATTCCTTTATTTCGAACTTCGTGAAAAACTCCATTCTATCTCTCCCTCGTTACGAACAAAAATGTGGGGTTGCGCCCCAGTTATACACTCCCTTCGTTCTACGAACCCTTGTTGATTCTAAACTTCGTTTGCGAAGGAACCAGACTTTTGACGGGCCAACCCTTTTTTATGCGCCGCTTTACCCTGAAAGGAAAATGAGCTTTGCTCCTCTGGGCGCTAGGCGCTCCCGTGGTTCGCGAGAAGGAAAAAGGATGTTGCATCTGGCACGAGATGATAAAGAGAGAGCTTCGTCTATCGATGAACAGCGGATTGACGGAGCTCTTGGCATTGCTTTGTTTTTCTCTCCTTTCCTATCAGCGATTTCCGACCCTTTTGTTCGAAATTTCTTCATTTGTACTGAACCGCTTGCAGAATCAAATCTTGTTCCACAAGATCCTGTATCAGCTATACATCCTCCTTGCATTTATGCCGGAGACGTCGCCAGTGCTATGGGCTTTGGCTTATGTAGATAAAAATGATGAATGGGATTGTGGCACTCCACTCGCCGTCAATGCGGAAGGATACCATCGAAAAGAATGGAACATTGTTTCGCTGTGTTGGATGCGTCAGATCCCGTATAACAAGCGAGCTCTTTACCCTCAAATTCAAACATGTGGGCGCAAAATGCTATCCTGCTTTATTGTTACGTAGCAATAGAAGCCTGCTTATGCTGCTTCGGCGACGCTTTTTTGCATTCTCTTCGCTCTGGACAGGAGCGCTAGTGGACACGGGGAGGGAGCAGGCGAAGTGTGTCATTCATAATGGAAAGAAAGATACCACTACTTCGCCTCTTTGTTGGACCGTCGGCGCAAACACAGTGGTCTCTGACCAGGACCAGGAACCAATTCGAATTTGGATCTTGACATGTCGGTGGTTTTTAACCGTAGGCATTTTGCCAGGAAGTTGGTTGGCTTATCATGAATTAGGTCGGGGTGGCTGGTGGTTTCGGGATCCCGTAGAAAATGCTTCTTTTATGCCTCGGGTATTAGCCACAACTCATATTCATTCAGTAATTCTACCCCTTTTTCATTCTTGGACCTCGTTTCTTAATATTGTTACTTTTCCATGTTGTGTCTCAGGAACCTTTTCAATACGGTCTGGATTGATAGCTCTCATTCATAGTTTTGCTACATATGATACATGAGGAATCATTTTATGGCGGTTCTTCCTTCTAATGACCGGCATATCTATGATTCTTTTCTCCCAGATGAAGCAGCAGGCATCGGTCCGTAGAACCTATAAAAAGGAGATGGTTGTGGCGCGAAGTACTCTTGTGCACCTACGTCATTCGACTCGCGCGCAAGCCCGCCCCCTTATGTTATGGAAGAATTGAGCTTATTGCTGGGCTGGTTATTCAGAGCCAACAATTGGTTGTCGGATTTTATCCCGCAACTAGAAGAAGATCGATTCAGGGTCACTGTGGTGTGGCTGAATGTAGAGCAGTCTTCCTTTACAACCTTTGATCAGTAAATTATTTGTAACTTCGGAAGATGGTCAAGGCAGATTTCTTCCAAGCCATTTCACTAGATGTGCATGTAGTCGTAGTAGTCGGCCCAGAATGCCTCTCTTCTTTACTAAAATACTATTTTGGATGAATGGGGAATTACGTCGTTCTTTGATCTACAGAATAAGGCTTAGGAGCTCTCTCTTTTATGGCAGATATTTCTCCATACCAAGAAACCGAATCATAATGGATCGAAGCCCTCCTTTTCCTTCCAATTAGTGAGATTCTATCTCTTACTTGGGAAATTGTGGTCAAGCCCTCCCTTTATTCCTCGGAATCGAGCGGGCAGCAATAATTAGAATCAACCTATATAACATCTGTTACCATGTAGTCGGCATTCTAGAAGCAAAGATTCTTGGTCGCCTGCCTCCTTGTGTGGAAATGCTTTTCATGATCTCCATCTCTTTCCCACCAGCTCGTTCTTTACTAGGCATCTAGGCGAACCCGCCGGGTTAATTAACTCAACGTAAAGAAATATCATTAGGTCAAAACTAGGGGAGTGCTTACTAATAGCGAAAGGTTAACATCTCTCCACCCTTATTAGTAGTAGCGAACATCAGGTAACTTCGTGCTGTAAAACGACAGATTGGTAATGAAAGGCAATGTACTAAGAAAGCGCAACTCTATTAGACATTTATCTGGAAAAAGCTAGAAGAAAGGCGAGAAAGAAAGGTTGCCTACTACTAATAAGGGCAGGTAAGAAAGAGAGGTGAGGTGACTAGCTTAGTAACTTTATTCAATCTAAAAGGTTGGCTCAGTGCTCTATCCGCCTTTAAGCGAAGGGGCGCATCCACCGAAGATGGCAGCGGGAAAGACGGGAGCACGAATGAGGTAGCTTATGCTTTTTTACATCCTCACTACCTGGTTTATAGTAGAATCTAGAGAATATGAACTTCTCGCATTCTTCTTTTTGGTACGTTGTTATGAGCAGCTCTGGTGCTCGATATTGGGTCTGGGGTATGGGTCGAATCATGATAAAGAAGGTTCGGTGGTTGTATAATTCCCAAGCGAAAAGTCGTATACTTTAAAAGTAGATGGAGTGATCAAGCGGCCCTTCTTGCGCCAACATACATCCAATGGCATAGAGTGATGCGTCAGTATGAACATGGAACTCCTTATTCCAATCCGAAAACCGAAGGATTGGGGCTGATAGCAAACACTCATCTGCATGCTTAAAGGCTTAATCATGTTCCGGTTCCCAAGCGTTATACCTTTCTTCTGCAATGATTCCATTCTGGGATTTTGCGCTTCGAAAAGTCTTTTTTGATGTGTCTGTAATAGCCTATGTGTCCCAAAAAAGAACGTGCTACGCCCGGCCCCCTTTTCAGTAGATGAGATTATGATGAAAGGGCTTTCTTTCATTAACATTCAGTGAAGGTGCATAGCTTCTTTGAGTGTCCCTCTGATTGACTACTACATCTAGGGACGGGACTGATCCCGAAAGAGAGGTCTTTTTTTATGGTTATGAAATTGCTTTGATTGAAAAGCAAGACGATAATGCCATAAGTCAAACGGGCGGGTGAGGCAACAGTCCTTCATTGCTCTCACTGGAGAAAGGGTAACATATCCTATATTGTAGTAAGGTCTTATCCCATTATTAGTAGCCGAAGTGTGGGCCGGCTAATTCAGGAAAAAACTTTCACATGTGCATAGGAAGACTAGAACATGTTTAATAAGCCTTAGTCGACCTCCGGAGGACAACCGTTTTCTTTTCCAATCTGAGATTCTCTTTTTCATTTTCTTCAGTAGAGGAAGGTTCTCTCTTTATGCTCTTGAGGGACAAGAAAACATCAAGGTACTTGATAGGAAAACTACCTCTTTTTTATTCCTCTTCAATGATCTGGAATTTCTGCGAGGAGCTCTATTCGAGAGGAAGCACTGGCTCTTATCGAAATTGACCTTTTGGCCATTACAATCAGCTTCTTACTTCTTTCCAGAAAGATTTATGCTTCTTAAGATTCCGTTTATGGCTATTATATAATATTAGAACATCGTTATCAAAGAGAAAGTAGAAGAGTGTTGGGCATGATCTCGAAGCATGGTAAGATGTTATCATTTTCAATGATACCAAGTCCCGGCTTAACACTTCTTGAGCTAAAATCAACAGGCTAGGTTTGTAACCCTTGTCGCAGCCCTCGAGAAGCTGAAAAGTACCCATGTGGCACACCATCCACAAGCACTCCAAAGTTTTTATTACATAAACATCCATGTATCAAATTCTGCCATTTATCACAAAAGCCCATTCGATCCAAAAGGATGCTTTTGCCATATCCTGACTTTCTTTTGACCCCCCTCCCTCCTATGTTGTCTTTAGGTTAAAATATCCTATCACTTAAAGTCACCTCGTGAGCCAAGGAGATCTTCTATACAATAGTGAGTCCTTTAACAAAAGCGCCCCTTTTTCCTTTACTATTTTTATAGGGAGAATCAAACTAATTCTTCGAGCTAGAGAGAATTTTATAGAAAAAGTTACAAAGCTCTCCTTTAAATATCCCATAAATAAAGGTAGGTCAGAATTGGTGAAAATTAGAAGGACTTTAGACTTTCGGAATAAGGGCAATTAAATTGGAATTCAAACTTAGGGCTTAACAGCGCTGCGCGAAAGCCGGTCTTACCTTCGATTATATTAGTAAAGGGCCTTTAGGCTTGACTAATAAGATATATAGGGCTTTTCCCTTTACTAGTAAGAGGCAAAGATCATAAGCTTTCAGTCATCTATCTCGCTACCTACTCCTTTTGCAAAAAGGCTTTGGGGATAAGATCAGACTCGAGAAATAGTCTACTTAAAGGCTGCAGGGAGGACTACGCTCTGCAGGTGGGCATCACTATTTATCATGTCAAGACGGAATTTCGGTTTGTTTTTTAAGGCGATCAAAAAGATTCGACGAAAACCGGGCATACATTCGAGAGAGAGAATGATTAGTTCTTATCTGGGTCAAGGGGACAGGTGACCTGAACCCTCTTATATATATATATATATATATATATATGACTTTAAAATCAATTTTAAATTCAATTATTTATATATCTTTCCTTATTTGAACTATATAGAAAGTACTAATATTTAGGATTTATAATTAATTAGTAATATTTTATATTTTATATATATATTTACTTGAAATAGGTAACACAACTATAATTACTCCATGTTACTACAATGAGCGAAGCAAATACTGAAGCTGCTGATTGACGTAGCGATCCTTTTAGAGGTAATCTCCTCATATTCTACAAAATTGGATCTAGCAGCCAAAGAAAGCTATTGAAATATTAATAACTTAATAAAAATTATAATAATCCCTTTTATGATCATATATAGCCTGTAACCTCCTCCTCAAGTTTCCTATCATGTCACTTAATTATGTCATACTCCAAGTTAGTATAATTTGCTTAGCCAATTCTTTGAACACTTTGGAACCGACTGCTTTAGCATTGAATATGATACTAATATTGTGGACATTTGTATTTTGGGTTTGGGAATCAACACAGATCAATTTTGGGTATAGAAGATGTTGAAAAATCAACAAAACCATTTTGCCAGACCAACACTCATTGTGGGTTTTCTTTCCCTCATTGAGTTGCAAGAAAATTGCAATTTCTTTCCTTAGTAAACCAAAAGGTAATAATCATCGATGCACTTCAATGAATTTAACTATTGAACTTTCCTTAAAAATTTATTCAGACAACATTTATCTATCAAATCAAAACTACAAAGAACGAATTGCAATTTATTCAGCTACAAAGAAGACGTCTAAGTTAACTTTATTTTATTTTAGATTGGGTTTTCAATTTTACTTCTTTTAGACAAATCCTTAATTCTTTAAAGCTACATGTTTTTACTGAAATTAAAATGAAAGCATAATAACTTGTGAAATTAAAGTAACTAAATAATTAAATTTGGAGCATATGGTAGTTTGAATATATTGGCATTTGGCAGGGATGATTGAGAACTTTCATGGGCCATAGTATCTTCTTTTATTGAGTTAACAAATATGATTAATATTCTACATTTTCAAGAACTTTCTTTTCTTTAACTTTTATTTTATAACTTATGCACAAAGTTTACTATAATCTTTGCTCCTTGCCAGATAAGAGGTATAGGTAGAACCAAGATTTGACTGACAATTAAGGAACACTTAAAAGAGAAAATATTCAATCGATATACGTTAAATGCTTCTTTATTCCTTACCGAGGAGTGTTCTATTACTAAACTTTGTGTTTCCACCACGATCATATGAAAATAAGAGAAAACAAAAGAGAGCTCCGGTGATAAAGGAAAGAATTGGCTACCATATAATTTCTTCCCATTTTTAAACTTCGTTTTGCTAAACCCAACTAAATAAAGAATGGAGATTCACAAATAATATAATTCAAACCTTCATAACAATCCTGTTGGAAGCAAGAAAATGCAACTCAAGAGACTGAGACTTAGTAGCACAAAAAGCATATTAAAGAAGTAATGGAATTTATATGGACTAGCCAAGAATTCAGGTAATATAATAAAGGGCAGCCTGATACACTGAGTTCCCGTTATGCACGGGTCCGGAAAGGACCGGCCCACAAGGGTCTATTGTACGCACCCTTTCACTGCATTTCTACAAGAGGCTTCCACGGCTTGAACTCGTCACCTCCTGGTCACATGGCAGCAACTTTACCGGTTACGCCAAGGCTCCCCTTCAAGAGTTTAAGTAATATATGGTGCTATAATGCTTCCTTAACTGTACATGGCTTAATTACCTAAGACACAACATGACGATATACCAATAATAGATATATATTAGATTTCTTAGTGAGATGAACTGGTTAAAGCTGGTTTATCGAAGTATCATTAATTTGACCAAGGAATTTGACAATTTTTAGTCCTAGTTAATAGCCATATTCCCCATCACAACCTCCATAGCCTCTTTCCTTTCCTTCACACTCTTAATCTGCTCAGAGTTTACAGTATCAGCAGCTTTAGACTGTGAATCAGGCGTGTGAGGTTCCAAACTGTTGGGACCTGAGTTCATCCATGGATGAAGAAGGCACTGAGCTGCAGTTGGCCGTTTCTCTGGGACAAAATCAAGTATTGGGATCAGGAAATCAGCCAAATCCTTTGCATCTTGCTCGCTGAATTCGTATTTCTCTACTAGGACCTTATCTAAGGGCCAAAAGCGTAACCGTCTGATGTGCCTCAAGTCACCATGTCTATTGAAGAACTCACGTGAATAACGGCCACCCAAGGCAATCTGGAAAGGACATAACATGTCGATAAAATGACTGCACATTAGTGTAATAACTTTGAAGTGGTTAAAGGCGCTTTCTCTTACTTTTCGGGGCATTGTTCCGAGAAGCTCCATCATTAGTGCTAGGTGGTCCTGCCAACCCAAGAAGCTTTGAGTGAATATATGTAGGATACGCTCAATGTTAAATTAAGTACCAAATCACAATAATAATGGCTTTGGCAAGATTACATCAACAAAAAAGAACCATAAAGAGATCTTTATATCCGGGATAAAGAAATTAGAAATTCATTGTAAGAAGGAATTGAGTTATGAGTCGATCCAAATAAAGGTCATCTCCCAATTGGTCAAGTTCTATTTTGATCCCATGTATTTCAATTTGACACAGAATTCTAGGTCCATCTAGCTCCCAAAACTTGGAAAAGACCACAAGATACGAGATAGTTTGACATATACTAGGCATAGTTTCCCCAATACTCGTGATTAAGCCCTTTGTAGTTGCATCACTTCTCTCCATCTTCTACTGCTAACTCCTTGCAATATCTATAAGTTCCTATTTCTACATCTTGCGCTTCCCTCCACCCTTCCGATTGTAGATACTTAGCGACGAACTTCATATTCTCATTTCTACGTGACTAAGTGGAGAACATGGATTTCTAAGATAGGTTTAATTGATTTTTGTAGGATTTCAAATTCACCAGCATCAAAAAAAGAAAAAGTTAAGGTTAGATTAGCCAATTCAGCTTGTAACTAGGAAGACTCTTGGGCATAACTCTACATTTAAGGTGCAAGCCATGCCAGGAGCATTGGTCCAACAGCTGGAGTGTTCGTCCAATGAATCCTTGCACCTACCTTTAGCACCCTTGGGTTGCTTCCGGCATGCATCGCCTAGGGATGCACCAGGAAAACACCTATTACTAGTATCACCAGTTTTTTGCTGACCAATTTGTACGCCTACCTCATTAAGAATTCTCAAAATTCTTGGTTCAAATGTCTTTTCAAACCTTCCTGGTTACCCCTTAAAAAAGATAATTCAAGCAGCAAGTTCAGGGATTACAGACTATTTGTCAATCTCACCTTTCCTCTTTAACAACTTTAAGTTTTTTTTTTCTTTTTTATAATTGTGGTGTCCATGCCAGCTTACGCGAACCTCGACTAATTCCACGGGTTATCTGCTACCTCCCACCCACCAGTACAGATACATGTAAATCAATCCAATAAAATCACAAACTATGAAAAACACAACATGTTCTCTTAACCCTTTGCACTGAAAACGCTATCCCCAAAACTGAAACATCTATTTTCCTCCAAAAGCCAAAATAGGAAAAAGCGACTAATACTCCCCCTTTAGAATAGTTACTTTATCAAGTCTCTTTTAAAAATCTGTTGTTCAAACCCCAACCTCTCGTAAGTTCCTATAAAAAATAGTTATAACCATTATCAACTAGAGTCCATACCGGTGTCAATGGATATTCGAAAACCGACTAAACCAACCGAACCGTACCGCACCGAACCGATTTTTAGGTTTCTTTTTAAAAAACCGTAGGTTTTTATATAAATCTATAACCGCACCGATAATTAGGGTAGGTTTTTTATTTTATAAAAATAAGCTAAAAAAATACTGAACCGTACCGAATAAATTTTACATGTGAAAAATATATTTATATAGTTAGTTTAAAAATAATAATACATCAATTTTTCTTTGGGCCTTGGAATTATGAATTACAAGCCAACAAGTAATTAAACTCAAAATACTAATTCCTAAAACCTATTATGCTACTTCTACTTAAACCAAGTTATTTCAAGTATCTACATTAGCAAGACACAAAGTATTCTAGCAATTATGAGTAGCAAACTACAATGTATCGAATATGTTTCTTTCATATAATTTAGATTAATCTTTTTGAATATTTAATCTTCTGTAAATTTTGTTCTTGAGTCCCAACTTGGTTAATATCTTTCCACTCGTGTGATTTATATTTCTTTTGAATTTACTTGTTTTTTTTACGCTGTTGTAAAATAGTTGATGGATCTATACTCTAGCCATCTTTTATTTTTTTAATTCATCACTTTAAAACTGTCTAGAGAGTTTTGTCAACTTCTATAAAAGAACATATGTTTATTGCATTCTACTTCTACCGATGAATTTTACATGATATTTAAAAAAATACCGAAAATTAACCGAACTGTACCGATACCGAAGAGAAACCGACATGATTGGGATGGTTTCGAAAAGTCTAATTTTGGTTATACATAATAGGATAACCAAAAAATTGGTATGGTACAAATTTTATAAAATAACCAGCTGAACCGAACTATGGACACCCCTAATACCAGTTGCTACAATTCTAAGAAAACGTCCAATTAAAGATTTATTGTATTTTCTCAACATTGATGAAACTTGAATCTAATATTTTCAAGCTTCTCTTTATTCACTTGCTACAATTCAAATAAACGTACAATTCAAGACAAGGAAAGAGAGCTGGAACAGAAGTGATGATGACCCACATTTTGAATAAAAATAGAACAGAGAAGTCAAAGAGGAAAGATACTCAAAGCAGTGTGGAAAAAAGTAAAAGCATAACTTTGGTATATTGTTCATGGTGATAAGAATGGCTATGGCTATGATCTGATACCATGATAAATGGACCTTGGGCCTAATTAAACCCCAAAAGTTAGCTTATGAGGTGAGGATTTCCCAAGACCATATAGGGAGATTAAGACACCCATTACCCTCCAATGTGGGACACAATTCAATACATGGTAGCATGTACATTTTTGTCGACGAGATTTTATATGTAATCATTCAAATGAATGGCAACGGCACAGTTTCTCGTTATTTTCCTTTTCTTTTGTCAATTTGTTACCCAACAAATCGAATACAAAAGATTATATGGACCAAGTAGTTTGAGCTTGATGTGGATTTCTGCATAGAGAAAGGAACTGGTTGTCCATTGTCCTATACACTAGATAATGGATGCAATAAGATCACCAGAAGATCGCTCTGGATACGTAAATCACTTTTTACAAGGCTCCAAGTGGTATTGTAAAGCACAGACAAACAGAACACTCTATGCTAACTATCAAACCCAACATATCTTCCCTCGCCCTCACTTCCCCTAATGCAGCTATTGGAAAAAAGAATTATCTTCTTCCAAAAATAATAGCACTACCATCAGAATTTCTTAGAGCATATTAATACTTCGATCCAACTTTCATTAAGTGAACTGCTAAGTTGACCTGACTTGGTGCATAAAAGTTTGATAGAATTGGCAATAAAAGAGCAAAAGCCAACAGGAGATCACACAAAGAAACTAGAAAACCCAATCAAATGCATATTAGACCACCTTTTTCATACAAATAACTACTGGCTTGTGCAAATACCAAATACATTCTGCGGAATGCACTTAAGGAATGTTACTCAAATACATAAAGCTCAAAAACTGCTATAGAACATATTGAGTTTAAGCTTCTGTTGTGAAATAATCTCGTCAAAAAATTACATATATGTTAGCAAGTCCATAAAGCTACAAAACTGCACTAAACCTTATTTAACTCAAAAAAGGCATATAAAATTGAATATGTAGCAGTCCATAGAAATTTATGTTCAACAATAAGGATTAAACAAATATGTATGGGCAGTGCCTGTAAGCAAAAGTAGATGAACAGTTCTTTTGTTGTTTTAACCCATGTATCCATAAGATGGTTAATACCTCATAAATGTTTTTAAATAATCATGCTTCCGGAAGAAACCAGATGAACGACACGCAAACAAGTATCTCCTAACTAGACTACTACTAGTCTACTAGTGTATCCTTCGGAAGGGTAATATAATTCTATAGTTCATAGAGAAAGAACAAACGAGATTCAGCGAATCTCCTGCCCTCCTTTGCTCACTTAACTCCATATCAATGTGCTTATTGTATTTTAAGTACAAAATGAACCAAGTATCAGGTCAATACATAGTCCTTTCTTGAAATACAGAAACAGACCTTGGGAAAAAGACGAAAACACATAGTAGTAACTGGGAGTGGGTGGAGTAATGCATTCATAAATATCATACCTCATCTCTATCGAAGTTGTCACCACTGTGAGGATCAAACAACACATCACCAGTGGCAAGCTCAAAACAAATGCAAGCAAAGGACCAAAGATCTGCTGGGGTTGAATATTTAGACCCAAGGATAACTTCAGGGCACCTATACTGCCTCGTCTGAATATTATCTGTGAACTGTTTGTATGTCCAACAAGCATTCCCAAAATCAACCAATTTGCATTTTAGGTCAACAGACTCCAATGTCTTCCTCCTTCTAGAACCACTGCCTCTCTTGGAACCCTCATGTTCTTTCCCACTAGCTGTTGCAGCATCAGTATTAGACGATCTATTAACACTAGCTAAACCAACAAGCTGATCACTTGGGAAATCTGCATTTGATTTTGCATTGAGAGACGACTCAACAGCTTTCATCCCTGCAAAACCTTGAGCTGCTTCTTTGGCCTTTCTTCTGATGTTATTCTTTTGGTTCTTATCTACATTCCCATTGAATGTTACACGACCCTCCACGTCCTTATGATCAGGAAGAATAAGAGGGGCACCTGATTTTCTCGGATCCTTACACGGATCAATCATGGAACAGAGAAGAATGTTCTCTGGTTTCAAATCAGTGTGTATGATAGAAAGCTGTCGGTGTAAATAATCCAAACCCACTAAAACATGGAAACAGAGTTCTTTAACCTTGTGAATAGGCAGTCCTTTATAATCAGTATATTTAATAAGTGTCAAGAGATTATCACCCAAATACTCAAAAACCATACACACATGTTGGCCGTTTGGACCTGAGTGCTTAAAATGATCCAATAACTTCACTACACTTTTATTCCCGTCTGGATCACCTTCTGCTATCTGCTTTAGAATTGTTATCTCATCCAGTGCTGCCTCTGTGTAGTGTTGTGCGCTCTTTTGCACCTTCAATGCTACGAATTGCTGCATTATTGACAAAGACATATACACAAACACGTTAGTACTTGCCATGACAGAAATAAATATCAAACAAAACAGAGTTACTAGCAAATCAAAAATGCAAACTTTAGTCCTTTTAATGAGAACTTTGCAGAGTTATAAACTAGCATTCATGCTTATGCACAATTAGGTGAGCTAGACCAATTTTAACATTAAAAAGCACTTGATAGACAACTAATTAAAAGATTGCAAAGCTGCATATAGAAGCCCTACATAAAGCAACACCTGCTAGGAAATCACAATTAATCAAAGATTCAAGGATTTATTCATCCTCTAGTACTCATAACACCGAAGCTCAAAATCCTTCAGAAAATGAAACAGAATCTTCAGTTTAAACTATGAATATGCAGTTGAAGATATTTCCAAAAATATAATTGGATTTAAGTTCTATTCACCACAGTGTAAACTATTTTTACACCATCAGTTTAATTTCCAAAATTACTTGGATTTAAGTAGGACAAAATATGAAAATAGCAACTAATTACATTCACTAGCCAAAAAGAGTATAAGATATGTATATAATGCATATATACAAAAAATATATATTTTATCGGGGCTATTAGTTCCAGGAGCGTCTAAAAATTATACATTTCTCATTTAATAAACTCTATACATTGATAATGTAAACTATTTTTACACCATCAGTACAATTTAACCGGCTAAAGCATGTAATTGCGCTATTTTCTAGGTTACCATATCAAGCTTGCTAAATTTATACACTGAAAGTGCACAAAACTGAAAATATACTATTCTCGCATCCATTACCACAAAAGAGCAGTGGATACAGAGTTACTCCGCACTCACTCTATTTCATTGATCATCCACAAATTCACAAATCCCTAACATTAACAGATGTAAAAAGAGAAGGTGTGAGCGAAAAAACGTACGGACATGAGAGTATCCCAAGCGAGCCAAACAGTGGAGAAATGGCCCCAACCGAGCTTGCTCTGAACAATATAACGGCCGCCTTTGAAAGCATCGCCTATGCGGACGGCATGATAACCTCCTCGCCTGTAATCATCTGTGCCTTCGTCTTCCGAAGAAGAAGTACAATCATCACTGCTCTCTTCAATCATCTCCTCCTGCTTCAACCGCTGATCCTCACCGTATCTCTCCATTTTTTTATCAAGCACCAAAAATCAATTCTCTGTATCAATAATTAAAGCTGATTTACTTGTTGAGTTCTCGTAATTTGTGAAGTTTGGTGAAGAAATCTTTTTCTTTTATCTTCTCGACTAATTTCCTCTGTTTCTGTGCTACGCGTTGTTGAAATTGCATAATCAACTATTTATGTGGGTCTTGGAACTTTCGCAGTTAAAAAGTCGGGGGAAAGAAACAGAGGGTTGAAATGAAGACGATGAAGCAAGTACAAGTGGACTTCCTCCGAGATATATCACTAATAATTAATTCAGTGATAAAATCTCCCAGCTCTAAAATAAGTAATTTTTTACCTGTTACGTAAATTAAAAATTTTATTTTTTAGTATTAATTAATAATGAAATTAATCATATTAACTTTTACTATCCTACATAAATACTCCTAACATATACTCCAATATTATTTACTCCAAGGGCAATGTAGGTAAAAATAATTAATTCATTCTTAAAATTCGAAAAAATTACTTATTTTGGATAAAAAAAAATACTAAAAAATCACTTATTTTGGACCGGAGGGAGTAATCTGTTTTTAAATTATGAAAGGAGTAAAAGCAGATAAATTGTTTTAAAAAAATAGACTGAATAGATTATAGTACTAATTTTTAGATTTCTTTTAATTAAATTGTAAATTTGATTATATAAATTTCTAAGAGTTCCGAATTATTACAATAAATTTTTAATTTTACAAAAATAAGCCAAAAAATATTGAATCAAATAAAATTATACATAAATAATATATTTTATATATTGAGATTAAAAATAATAAGCATTAATTTTTTTCCTTAGGCGTTGTGGTAATGGAAACGAATACAATTTCCAAAATTGCAACTCCCAAAATCTATTTTGTTACTCGTGTTCAAATTAATTTAGTTCTAATATGTTAAGTAGTGAATCACAAGTTATTCTAGCGATCTTAAGTATCAAGCCACAGGGTATTGAATATTTTTATTCTTATGTGATTCCTCCTGATAGATCTTGTTCTTGAGTCTCGTTTTTATTTATATCTTTCATTCGTGTGATTTTTATTTTTCTTATTTTTGCTAAATTTATTTTATAATGTTGTAAACTAGAGCTATAGATCTCTATTTTGACAATATTTCATATTTTCTTGATTCATCACATTTTGAACAATAAAAATGTCTAGAAAGGTTTTGGCGAAGTTAGTGCAAGTATGCATATTATCTATTCTAATTTCTACTAGCAACACTTGCATAATATTTTAAAGAAAATATCAAAATAATTGACTGATACCGAATAAATACTGAGATGATTAAAACGATTTCGAAAAGTTTAAGTGGGCGTTTGGACATAAGAATTATAAAATTCAGAAGAAAAAAAAGTGAAAAAATTTTTTAAGTCAAAATGATATTTGAAAATTAGAATTGTGTTTGGACATTAATATAATTGTGGGTTAGTTTTGAAGTTTTGTCAGTGATTTGAGTGAAAATTTTGAAAAACATCTTTTTGAAACTTTTCAAATTTTCAAAAAATTCCAAAATTCATTTTCAGGTGACAATTGAATTTTTATGGCCAAACATTAATTTCCTAAAAAAATAAATTTTTTTGAAAAAAATGAAAAAAAAATTATGTCCAAACGGGCTCTAATTTTAACAATGCAAAATAAAATAATAAAGAAATTGGTCGCCCAACCGAATCTTTGGCGCCCCTAGTGAGATATATAATGGAATATATTTTATCTCATCTTTTTATGAGCGATTACAACTTGTAAGAGACATTGATAAGGATCAATCTATTCCGAATTGAATGATGGGATTTCGAGTATTGACTTTTGTTTCTGTTTCTCATTTGCAAAAAAATTATACTCCATGTAAAATAATATAGCCCACAAAATAAGTTATAGAAAATAATTATTTTTTGAATTAAAAATATGCACTTCTAATACTGTTTGATTCTTTTAATAATTACAAGATATAATATAATGGCAGGCAAAAGGAGTATAAGATTAGCAATATTAAAGCATCTTAACCTTCATCTATGAACGCATAATGATGATGGAACGCAATCAGTAATGATGATGGATTGCCAAATTGGCCGATGAGGAAGATATACAATCGCCAAAAAAGAGTCAAGTTATTTTATATTAATAGTAGTAAAATTTAACCCGTTATATCATATTATTTATTTTATCAGATTATTGGTTAATATTTATCAATTAAGCTATTTGTAATTATCTAATAAATACTTCAATTATATAAATACTTTTACATTATCCCGTGTATGGATCTCACACTCAATCATTATTATTGGCTATCAATCATGTTTTTCATTCTTAGATGTTACATTTATAGCCCGTTTGGCCAAGTTTCTAAAATCAGCTTATTTTGAGAAGTGATTTTCTCAAAAGTACTTTTTAAAATAGTGCTTTTGGTGAGAAGTAGTTTGTGTTTGGCTAATTAATTTGAAAAGTACTTTTAAGCAGTAATTAGTGTTTGGCCAAGCTTTTGAAAACTGCTTCTAAGTGTATTTTTCTCAAAAGTGCTTCTCAGAAAAGTTCTTTTGGAGAGAAACTATTTTTTTCTGCTTCTCCAAAACTGCTTCTGTTTCTCCTCAAAAACACTTTTTCTATTCAAAGTTTGGTCAAACACCTCAATTTTTTATCAAAAGTAATTTTGGCAAAAGCACTTTTGGTCCAAGAAAAAACTTGGCCAAACATGCAATTATTCATGGCTCAAGGCCATCTTCCCCACTTCTCACGCTTTTCGAGCTTGGACCGAGTACATCTTGACATTTGCCTATTTGCCACTTTTATGCGATCAAATCAATGTTCTCTCTTTTCATATGCAAGGATAAGGTTGAATTATTTCCTCTTTTTAGTGGGATGATGAGTACACAAGAAATCAATTAGCATGGAAATTGCTTCTTCAACAAAATAAATTACACACACACACACATATATATATATATATATATATATATATATATATATATATATTAGGCATTTGGACATTAAATTATAATTTTTGAAAAAAAATAGTATTTGGAATTAAGTTAAAAAATGATGTTTGGAATTTGAAATTTTGTTTGGACATGTATTTTACTTGAAAAATTATTGCAATTAGGTGAGTGGAGAAAAAGTGGTATAGTCAGACCTCTCTATAACAACGTCCTTATAGAACAACACTTAACTATAAAAGCAACATTTTTTTCTGAACCAAGTGTCATGTTTTGTTATAATATATGTTCTCTATAACAATAATTCGCTTATATCATCCAAAAATATACGAAGCAAACGAAGTTGTTATAGAGAAGTTTGACGGTAAAGTTTTTCCCAAAACTTAGAAAATTACATGACCAAACGGGGCCATAATGTGGTAGGAACCTTCCTTTTGTGTCAAGGAAGTAGGAACCTTCCTTTTGTTCGTAATATTTTCTTAGTCCCTTGTTCTGAATAACACTTTGGACCATCAGTGGTGGGGCTAGAATTTCGGACGCGAGTTCGGCGGTCGAGTTCAGTAATTTTGGTCAATAACTTAAAAGGAATAGAATCTCGAGCCCAATAATTTCGAATTGTGGCTCCGCCTCCGTCGACCACACTACATACCAATCACTCAAGGCTTTAATGTGTATTTATCTTTTTGGTCCATCCACATATAGTATGATAGTGAAAGCTGCTATGTGATGATTGAAGGATTCAACCATTGATCAAAGTTTAATCATATTCAAATGTTGATATTTGCCTAGCCTAAAACTCGCAAATCATTGATCCTAAAAGACAATGAACGACAACGTTATTTACACCAGGTATCCACGTTTTCAAAATTAGACTTATGGTCTGAATAATAGTTTTGCATTTTAAATTTCAGATAAGGAGGTCACATTCAGAATTCATGATCTAATTTTGACGAATTAACCTTTTCTAAATATCACGCTACACAAATGACTATTTGTGCGACTAAAACGGGACGGTTTACTCTCATTCACTGAGAACATGTTTGGTTTTGTATACGGTCGAAATCGGGCATGACTGATTTCATAGGCATGAGGAATGCTTCGAGAGTAAGCTCGCAATGGACCAGGCTCGAGCTCGATGGCAGAGTATTGAGCATCAAGATCGAAGTGCTCGCTGAAGATCGAGATCGAGCATGACCGACTTCGAGAATGCATAATAACGGAATGACGAGATATTAGCAACCGATCGAAGATCTCGACGGAAAATCCGGAACAGATCGAATCAAGCGGTTATTGACGCCAATCATGGGATTTATTTCCGTTATTAGAATTGTACCTTATTTAGGATTCCTCTACTATATAAAGAGGGACCTCATTCATTTGTAACCCCATCATTATTCACTGTTAAAGAATATATACGTTGCTCTCTACTATCCATTATCGTTCGTTACTGTTCAATTACTTTTCTTTACTATACTTGTTGTCCAACCTCGAGACCATCTCGAATCGAGGTCGAACGTACTACTAGAACACTGGTTTGATTTATTTTATTATTCAATTTATTCATCTAGTTCATTGTTTATCAATTGGTATTGGATTATATCACGTATCCTTAAAACCGCAATATAAATTTAATTGTTACTCGAATTTTAGGGTAAACAGTTTGGCGCTCACCGCGAGGCTAAGGATAATAGTGATTATTTAATATTGATTCTGGTAAAACACATTATTTTACGCTTGTTCTTGTCAAAAAATTTTATTTTCAGGTTAAAACATGTCAAACTCACAAAACGCTTCCACACACGGTGACAATGGCCTCGGAATTCACGGACAAAATGAAAATGTGATTGCTCCACGAATCGAGGTGCTACAGGCTAATCTCGGAGGAGTACCGCTTGTCAACCCAGCCGACGTTAGTTCGCACATTGCTCTGAATACGGACTTAGGCACCGATCTCGAGAGGAGTGTATGCAGAGAAGGCCGGTCTGATAGCCAAGGCACACATGGCAGAGGAGACGAAGGAGTCAGTCTCCAAGTGATATTCGAAATGCTTCAGGCTCAACAAGCTGCCATTGCTCAGTTACAAAATCAGCATAGAGCTTCAAATAGGGTTACTCGCCGTACCGATCCAGTACCGTAAAGATCGAGTGATAACACATCGGGAACTGATCCTACTTAATGAAAATGCTCGAGGAGCTCACCAAGGGAATTGAATCAGGAGAGAAGAAAATCGAAGCCAATGATAAAAAGGTGGAGACTTACGACTCCCGAGTTGATCAGATACGGGGGGCACCACCAATCTTGAAAGGAATGGATTCGAAGAAGTTTGTGCAAAAGCCTTTCCCTCCGAGTGCGGCTCTGAAGCCCATTCCAAAGAAGTTCCATATGCCTGACATACCCAAATATAACGGGACCACCAACCCCAACGAGCATGTTACCTCTTACACATGCGCCATTAAGGGTAATGATTTGCAGGATGACGAGATCGAGTCTGTGTTGTTGAAAAAGTTTGGAAAGACCCTGTCGAAGGGAGCAATGATTTGGTATCACAACCTACCGCCAAATCCCATCGATTCTTTCGCCATGTTGGCAGATTCTTTCATAAAAGCGCATGATGGGGCCATAAAGTCCGCAACAAGGAAATCGGACCTCTTCAAGGTAAGACAAATGGATAATGAGATGCTAAAGGAGTTCGTGTCCCGATTTCAAATGGAGAGCATGGAGTTTCCACCGGTTACAGATGATTGGGTCGTTCAAGCTTTCACCCAAGGGTTGAATGAATGGAGTTCGATAGCATCACGTCAGTTGAAACAATTTGATCGAGTATCCAGTTGTAACTTGGGAAGATGTACATAATCAGTATCAATCGAAGATCAGGGTCGAGGACGACCAATTAGGAGCTCCTTCTGGTTCAGTGCATCCAAACAGGTCAATAGGAAAAAATCAAAGGGACGTCGACAAGGAGCCAAGGTCGAACAAAGACCGATACCAACCATATGCCGCAAATCGAAGAAACAACAGTCCAGGATGCAATTCCGCCTCTAATGATCGAAGAAATGGTCGAGGACAAAGTTCTCGGGGACTTATGAGTAAAACTGGTTTTCACAAGTATGCATATCCCACAGAGGCACCTCGGCTATCGGAATATAATTTTAACATCGATGCTTCAGGCATTGTATTGGCTATCGGAAGGATCAAAGACACTAGATGGCCCAGACCCATACAGACCGATCCTTCCCAAAGGAACCCGCATTTGATGTGCAAGTATCATGGCACGCATGGTCATAGGACAGAGGATTGAATGCAATTAAGGGAGGAGGTATCTCGTCTATTCAACGAGGGCCACCTTCGAGAATTTCTCAGCGATCGAGCTAAAAATCATTCCAAGGAAAGGGACGCCAATAGGAAGAATGGACAAGAAGAACTTCAACATGTCATTTATATGATCGTCAGTGGGGTCGACATTCCAGAGGGACCCGTATTCAAACGCACTAAGGTGTCGATCACTAAAGAGAAACGAACCCGAGATTATGTGCCCGAAGGCACTTTATCATTCAACGATGAAGAAGCGGAAGGAATTTCTTAGCCCCATAACGATGCTTTGGTAATTTCTATCTTGTTAAATAAATTTCAAGTTAAGCATGTTTTAGTGGATCTAGATAGCTCGGCAAACATCATCCGATCAAGGGTCGTGGAACAGCTCGGCCTGTAGGATCAAATTGTACCTGTATCTTGAGTCCTAAACGACTTCAATATGGCCAGTGAAACAACTAAGGAGGAGATTATCCTACCGGTGAACGTGGCTGGAACCATCCAAGATACTAAGTTCCATGTAATCGAAGGCGACATGAGATATAATGCACTACTCGAAAGGCCTTGGATACACAACATGAGGGTAGTACCTTCGACCCTTCACCAAATGATGAAGTTCCCGACGTCGGATGGTGTAAAAACAGTATATGGGGAACAACATATTGCAAAGGAAATATTTGCGGTCGATGAAGTAACACCGATCTCGACACTATCAACCTCGGAAAGACCAAGCACCAAAGGTAAATAGGAAGACAAATAACAATCACCACCCCCAGCCTCGACCGAATCGGAGAAACGGGTAATGGAAGAGGAAGAAGATAAGGGTTTTGTAACCCCTCGAACCTTTATTGTTCCCAAAGATTTGGATGACACCAAATCAACGGTCGAAGAGTTGGAACAGGTTATACTGATCGAGTACCTGCCCGAGTGAAAGGTATACCTAGGAACGGGGTTAACCCTCGAACTCAGGAAAAAGCTTATTCAATTTCTTATTGATAACATAGACTGTTTTGCATGGTCCTATTTAGACATGACAGGGATCCCATTAGAGATAACGACGCATCGATTAAGCATGGACCCTAAGTTCAGACCAGTGAAGCAAAAGAGAAGGCCCCAATCCGAGGTAAAGCACGCCTTCATAAATGACGAGGTAACTAAACTTCTCAAAATAGGGTCCATTCGGGAGGTAAAATACCCCGAGTGGCAAGCCAATGTAGTTGTAGTCCCTAAAAAAGGGAACAAACTTAGAAAGTGTGTAGACTATAAGGACTTAAACAAATCATGTCCCAAAGATTCTTTTCCATTTCCTAACATCAATCCCATGATCGATGCCACGACCGGCCACGAGATCCTTACTTTTCTCGATGCCTATTCCGGGTACAATCAAATTCAAATAAACCCGGAAAACAAAGAAAATACTTTGTTTATCACCAAGTATGAAACATATTGTTATAATGTAATTCCCTTCGGGATAAAAAATGTAGGAGCTACTTACCAACGCCTAGTAAATAAAAATTTTGAGGAACAAATAGGTAAGTCAATGGAAGTTTATATTGACGACATGCTAGTTAAGTCCCTACGCGCAGAGGACCATTTAGCACATTTGCAGGAAATGTTCGAAATCTTAAGGAAATATAACATGAAGCTCAACCCCGAGAAACGTGCTTTCGAGGTCAGTTCGGGAAAATTTCTTGGCGTCATGGTATCAAATCGGGGGATCGGAATCAACACCGATAAAATCAAGGCTATCAAAGACATCACCGTCGTGGACAATGTAAAAATGGTACAAAGGTTGACTAGACGGATAGATGCCTTAGGGAGATTCATCTCGAGGTCATCAAATCAAAGCCACAGGTTTTTATCTCTACTAAAAAAGAAGAACGATTTCACCTGGACCCCAGAGTGTCAAAAGGCATTGGAATAATTGAAGTGATACCTATCAAGCCCACCACTACGTCACACTCCGAAGGCAGATGAGAAACTTTACTTGTACTTGGCAGTATCCGAATCGCGGTAAGTGGTGTCCTAGTTCGAGAAGAGAAAGGTATGCAGTTTCCTGTTTATTATGTAAGTGGAACCTTAGGAGAAACAGAAACTAGGTATCCACACTCAGAGAAATAGGCACTTGCACTGATAAGCGCTTCTAGAAAGTTGAAACCATGTTTTCAATGTCACCCCATATGTGTATTAACTACTTACTCGAACTATCGGACCGATTGGCCAAATGGGTCGTCGAACTCAGTGGGTACGATATCGAATACCAACCCTGAACATTCATCAAGTCTCAAATTTTAGTGGACTTCGTGGTTGATTACACACCAACCCTCGTACCTGAAGTTGAGAAGGAAATCTTAATGAAATCAGGTACATCGTCGGGGGTATGGACCCTTTTCACAGACGGTGCTTCGTATGTGAAGGGGTCCGGGATAGGCATCATTTAAAAATCGCCCACAGGTAGCATTATTAGGCAATCCATCAAAACTTCTAGATTGACTAACAATGAGGCCGAGTATGAGGCCATGATTGTAGGTCTCGAGCTAGCCAAAAGCTTGGGAGCAGAAGTCATTGAAGCTAAGTGTGACTCTTTACTAGTGGTGAACCAGGTGAAGAAAACATTCGAAGTTCTTGAGGATAGAATGCAAAGGTATTTGGACAAATTGCAGGTAACTTTGCATCGTTTCAAGGAATAGACTCTACAACATGTACCTCGAGAACAAAACAGTGAGGCCGATGCACTTGCGAATTTGGGGTCATCGGTCGAGGAAGATGATATCAGATCGGGGACTGTTGTTCAGCTCTCGAGATCCATAATCGATGAGGGACATGCCGAGATAAATTCTACGAGCTTAACCTGGGACTAGAGGAATAAATACATCAAGTACTTGAAGAATGGAAAGCTCCTATCGGACTCTAAAGAATCGAGGTCCCTACGAACTAAGTTGCTCGTTTCACACTGGTCGAAGACGGAACATTATACAGAAGGATATTCGATGGACCATTGACAGTGTGTTTGGGACCAGGAGACATCGATTATGTTCTACGAGAGGTCCATGAAGGCACTGGCGGGAACCATTCTTGCACCGAGTCACTAATTCGCAAAGTCATCAGAGCAGGATACTACTGGGATAGCATGGAAAAAGACTCTAAGGAGTTTGTATGAAAGTGCGATAAATGTCAAAGGTTTGAACCAATGATCCACCAGCCCGGATAAAAACTTCACTCAGTCTTATTGTCACGACCCAAACTGATGGGCCACGATGAGCACCCGGTACCTTACTCAACCGAGTACCAACGTAACATATCTTTCTTATTACATCATCATATACTCGTGACATACAGGCCTAGTAGTCCAACATAATCATTTATAAACTCTAAACATAGGCCGACAAGGCCATACAAGTATTCGTATACGTGACATCTGTCTACAAGCCTCTAAGAGTACATAAGTATCATAAATGTCGGGACTGAGCCCCACCATACCAATCAATACATTGTCCTAATTATACTAACCAAATAAGCAACTCCGGAGCAAATAGAGCGCACCAACATCTTCCGCTAAGCTGATAGCTTACTTGGAGGGCTCTCAACCTGTCTATCAGGACCTGCGGGCATGAAACACAACGTCCCCAGGCAAAAGGGACGTCAGTACGAAATAATGTACCAAGTATGTAAGGCAGTATACAGAAAGCTGAAACTGAACTAATAATCTGAACATATGCTTACCTGCTGATACTGACTCAATTCTCTCAATGTAATAAGTAAAATAGTTATCCGACCCTATATATATATATATATATATATATATATATATATATATATATAATTGCTCTGACATAGTAGGCTCGCTCATAGGCGCTTTCCATACTAGGATCTGTATCTCGGTCAACTGGGCTCGCTCATAGGCACTCAGCCACAATAGGCTCGGTATATAACTTACCATCTGATCAGAGGTTGCTCAATAGGGGCCTTCCCATCGATTATAGCTCGATGGTAATGAAAATACTGTAATACTATATATATAAATTCTCTGTTGTCTTGACTGGAAAAAGAGAGGAAATACTCAAATCAAATGGATATGAAGTACCGATAAAGAGAATATTGTAACTTACAAAACTAGAAAAATTTGCGTAACTTGCGAGACTAGCAAAGTATACGTAAATTCCGGGATATGAATTTTTCTTTATGCCTCGTTATCAAACTCGTGTAATTACGAGATCATGCCAAAATGAAAGAAGGGCTTACCTTAACATACCTGGAGTAGGGAAAACTCTGTATAATATTCTTGGCAAAGATTGCACCGTACCCTTTGTAACCGCAAAATTTTGATGAAATTACGCTTTGTTCCTTGAATTATTTGAGCGAAATGAAGCTTCTGCTTCTGTGAAATTTTTTGAACAAAAAAAATGAAGCTTTGTTCTCTGAAGTATTAGAAAGAATGGAACATGTCTTCTGTCAGTGTTTGTTCATAAGAAATGGAAAACTAGCTTTGTTGGAAAGCTTGAATTGGCTAAACAGGAGCTAATGCTTTCAATACCAAGAAGCTAACGTTTTATTTTTTGAATTCCAAACTCCAATATCTTTGAATTGTAAGTATCTCCTAAGTTTTATGATAAAACTTGTATAATGATTATAAAATATGTAATGTCCCTTCTTTGGCTAGCATGATTGCCACCTATTCAAGAAGACTAAATAGTCATTCTCTTTAGTTTGTGACTTTTTTCCACGTTTTAGGGGGGTATAATTTATAAATTTTTATCCACTTATTAGTTAATTGGGTAATGTCTCGTTACCCGGTAATTAACTAATTACCCGCATAATTTTAAAAAAATTGCCACAAATTACTTTAAATTCTATTTATTTTTAATATACTTTATACATCATATTATCACGGACATATGGTACCTTGTATGGTGCTAGTCCATAAATATCGGGTAGTATCGCTCGACCCGTATTTTATTCCAAATTGATCACTTTCAACGAAACTCATTTTCTTTAATTCGTGTACGCTTTATCCTTCATGACGCTTATTGATCGCTTGTTATAAATAGCGTAAATACGTTAACGTCAATATGATCTCATCCCCGAGTCTACGTCAATTAACTGAAGACGAAACTTTAATATACGAAAATGCGGGATGTAACATCATTCCCCCCTTTGGAACATTCGTCCTCGAATGTTGACTGGTGCTCTTTTATTTTCATAGCCTATGTCTTCTGAATACTTTATTACTCTCCTTGACATCTAGGCAACCGTTCTGTGATTAAATCCAAAGGTCAGGGCATTCTCCCCTTTTAGGCCTCTTTCTCACTCCACGACTTATGGTTGGAATCCTTTCGGTCTCGTAATTGTTGCTACCTTCTATCATGCAGCTTGTACGACTCTGACCTTGTAAGTGCGCTTATGCGTCTCTTCTCTCCTTTTTCCTCCAGCGGTTAGCCAATTTGTAGGCCTTACTTGTAAACATATACAGATCTTAATATGATGTCTTTCTAGGCATCTATAGGTGTACTAAATTTCTTTTCTTGGTACCTTGTAGAACTTGCAAATATTGCTATATCTTATTTCATAGACCTGAATCTTTACAGCATCTACGTAGGTCATACTATACCATAACTCTTACTTCTATTTATCATTACTGAGGTCTGCAACGAACTCCAGGTTACTCTCGTTGTTTATCCTTAAGACTGGTGGTCTAATTTCATCTCATATTGTTGAACTTCCATCCATCTATTGTTGATTCACCTTAATGTTGATTCATCATCTACCACTGATAACTTGATCTCTTATGTAACACTATCACTAGGGCTCACGTCTCATCAGGGATATCTGGGGTAATTAGATTGATCCACCTATGGGCGATACTATACTTCCATAACTGTATTTTATAGCATCCCAATACTACTCACCTTACATGGATATTTTAATCCTTACAACTCATGAAATCCTCTGCAAATCATTACTCAATCGAAGGCCCAAACGTTATCATTTATCTACCACAATTATGCCCTCACAGTACTATTAAGGCAACATTCCATCTCTTCTAAATGCCATTAGCCTTAGACTTGTTTGAGTTGATTCAGGCTATACTAAGCTTTGTATAAATTAGAGAAACCATTAGCTCTCTTGTTTTTATGGCTTAATCCTAAGGACTTTATCCATTCTCATCATCTTCCTACTCGCCCTTTCTTATCCTTATTCCTAAAACCTTGTCGCTTTATCATATTTTAGCTTGCGACCTACATATTCATTTATACTACTCACAGCCTTCCTTCAACTCGCTTTCACACAAATCTCCTTATGTGATTTTGGAACATCAGACAAGACATCACATCGTCTCTAACTCTTCTTTACTCTCTTGGCCAGATCTCTTGATACCTAGAAACCATAGGTTGGAAGATATGCTACTGACGATGCCACTATTATTCCTAGATACTGAATCCCCGTGCTTCTAGCATGTTATCCTAAGTATGTACTATTCACGATCTTCTTCCTTTGAGTATCTCGTACGTTATTCACCTTTATCTTACTTACTTTAAAATCTCGCATTGTATATTCTATCTCTTTCATGACCTCTCTTCTACCTAGGTGTGATTCACGTCCATAACTTGGAGCTCTTTTATAATACTTACACCTCTGGTGCATACACAATCCGGTGGGAGCTTCATACTGACTTCTTATGAGGCTGGTACTCTTCTCACATGCATCATCATAGAGCCCTTGTAAAATATGGCTATTGTACTATCTCTCTTGTACCTCTAATATTAAGAGTGATTCTGCAATGTTCTCAATCATGGTGTCTATACTTTTCTGGGTCCAATAATTAGACTCCTAATTTTTTTTGTTGATGTAACTCTTTAGTTTCCTCTTCCTTCTAATCAACCTTTATGTAGGCTTAAGCTATCTTCCAATATGTGTCTCCTGGTATTAGTCACTACTCTAGCCCTTCATGGGCGATATGGAATATCCATGACACAATCCTTTAACAATTAAAACCTTCGTCTATGACCTGGCGCAATTCTTTATTTTAACATATACCAGAATCTTCTACGGCTGTATATTATGCAAGTATAAAACTCCAAACTCTTAAGTGCATTCATAACGTCACCAACTCGGTATAATTGATCGAATAATTCCTTTTGTTCCTTCGTAGCTTTCTTTAAACGTACGCAATTATTATTATTTTCTGGTCTTTCTTCCCCCATGTTGCATGCATACTTAACTTATCCTAGTTCCCACGCATGCCAGATTTTTTTTGTGGAACTCATATGGTCTCGAATATTACCTTCGATTTGTCTCCCGTTTATTGGCCACGGTAGGTGCCACTTTATTTTAGAGTGCATACAATTTTTTTTTTTGTAGTGAGACTGTTTTTTTTTTTGCATGCCCAATTCTACTTCGAGTTTCTATGTTTAGGTTGAAGCCTTCTTTCTTATTTTCTCAGCTAGTCTTCCATTGTAGTACTTAAGGAGGACCTTCTGACTCTTGTAAAGCTACGAGCTTATTACGGACCTTTTGATGTTCTTCCTTGCCTATAATCATCCGTAGTTGCTTACCTCCGTATCCTTGTGCTTGTAGGGTTGCTTCTGAACTGATATTTTGACTGTCTTCCCAGTGGCATTCTCTTTTATTTCCGTTTACGGTGCCTTTTTAACTTCCCAACTCTTATACGAATATATCTCAAGTATTATAATGTCATAACTGCGAGGCCGAATTTCCCATGTTGGGGTTCCCTGTGTTTATCTTGTATTGATATGCTGATTTGTCTTTATCCTCTTGTCTAGCCATAACAAGATTCTTCCTGAATCAATACTAACTGCTCGTTGGTCTGTTCTCATATCAATACTCTGCGTAATGTTTCTTGGGTTATTTCCTTTGTCTTAACTTACATCTTATGCTGGCTCTTTATTTATCAATAACATCCTGGGCCGGACACTACAAAAAAATGAGTTAATTGCGGAGGTTTATTTGCGGACGGTATAAGTAACCTCCGCAATTTGCATAGTTTTGCAGCAATATATTGACCTCCACCAAATTATACAATTTGTGGGGTCTAAAACCTCCGCAAATCTAAAATAATAGCGTTTAATTTATTTCACACTCCCTCCAATTTTTCCCCAAACTTGTCTGCCCTAAAAACTTCCGCCTCTTCTTCTTTCCCCAAACTTGTCCGCCCTCCAACAACAAAATGCTATGTGAGACCACTTCTTCTTCTTTTTGTCACCGCTTTTTATTCATTAATCCATCTATAGCTAAAGAGGAATCAACCATTTCAGTGAGACCAAGTCCATTTAGAACCTTAAAAGCTTCAAATACAAAAGTTATTTTGAATTTGGGGATAAGAAAACCTGGGCACTTTAACTTCTCTATGCTGAACAAAGAGGTGTAAACATGTGCAATTTTTGTTCTCATCTCTATCGTGTTCTCTGTTGTGAGTTCAAACAGGTGCAATTTTTGTTCTCTCTTCTTCTTTTTTTACATTTTTTTTAAAAATATCTTATTCAACAATGTGATCCTATATAGAATATGACTAGCTCCTTTTGATGGTTTAATGTGGTTTTGTTGTTTTATATTCACTCCTGAGCTGCATCACCAAACTAGAAGGGATAGGGCGGGGCAACAATTTTGTGCTTTTTTTTATTAAAAAAAACTTAACTACTGCCAAATGAAACGTGATGGCCTGATTGGCGATTTGAGATTAAAACCCTAATTTTGGGGTTGATAAATTTTGTATTCTTAAGTCTGATTTCTACTTCCGTTAAGTAACAAGAGTTCATTTTCCCATAGGGTGTGAGTGGATCTATTTACACTTGTTGTTAGACAATCTTGGACACATACTGATTAATGATTTAAGAATAGGAAAATTTTATACTGTTGTTCTGGTTTCACTTGTTGATAGTCATCCTCGGTCCTCTGATACTAGGAATGAATTTTTGGTTGTTCACAATGGTGTTATCATCAATTATGAGGTTCATATGATTCTCTTGCTAATAGATTTCTTTTATAACATTTTTTGTTTGATTCTCATAATTACTCTTATTCTCTATGACTAGCTAGAGTGTTGTTTTTGTTACATGCATGATTCTGTTCATTGGATATGTGCCCTAACAAAGTGTTAGTGTTTGTTTCTTGAACTATTTATAAGTTTTAGCTTTTGAGTGATTCTACTTTTTGTATTATGTGCCTTATATTTGGATTACAGTTCACTCATTTGTTAGAATTTGGTTTCTGTTGATAAAAAATACATTTGTTAGAATTTGGAACTTCTCTCTGAATTCTGAAAGATTCTTTTAAAAGGTAAAATTCGTAGGGACTATATCCTAGCTGAAAAAGTTAGTTTTATCCTTGAATAATTTTAGTACTGTAAATACTATCTTGATCCTGTGGAACATTGTCAGCATTTTCTCTATAAATCTTCTAAAGGCTTTCCCTTAAGTTTTCTTACTCCCTTCCATCCTACAAGTTGTACTTACAGCTTGATTTAACTAAGCAAAGGTGTGATTTACAGATTTTTTGATTTATTCGTTTATGTAGGTGAGGAGTGGTGTCACATTCCAAGCCTTTGCGTAACCCAATGATTTTAATCCACATTGTGAAATTTGCTCACTGAATATCTAAAACAGCGGCAAAATCACATATCACTGAACATATCAGTTATCACTTCTTTGTTTCATTTCTAATTCATTTTTAATACGTGGAACAGAAAGCTATCTCCTTTTTGTATATTTTCTTTCTCTGCTTCCTTCAACATGTTATGTCATTTTCAATAAACAGAAATACTCATGGAATGATGGATGTGTATTGATCGAACACGTGGCAGGATTAACTTTCTTTTGCCTTCACTTTTTTGCTTTTATTTTTATTTATTAAAGATTCACATGGAGATACCAAAAGGCTCAAATTGAAGACTAGAGAAGCATTAAGTTTACCTCAGGGAGAACGTGTTGTGGTGGAGTTTGATTGCTTGGATCCGATTGGCGAAGCACAAGACCTTCTTGCAGGCGTATGTGACCTTTTAGCAACTGACCGTACCATATTTCCAATTAGCTTTGATAAATGGTCGGATATGCCTAAGTCATACTTTAACGATTGCTTTAATAACATTATAAAGGTATAAGTTCAAGAGAAGTATAATCAATTGATGAATACTCTCAAAGCATACATGATAATGAAGGAAGGGTCAATACCAGAACAATTTGTTGGGATCTTTGCTTCCACTCCTACCATGGTAAATGCTAAGTTTTTTTATTTTTGGTGTATTGTGCAATTTTATTTTGTCTCGTATTTTATCTGAACACATTCACATGCACACACTCATTTATGACTGCTAATACAATCATTCCTAATTACTGGCTTAATGGGAGGTTTTTGCTCTGTTCCATTTAGGTTTTAGCATCAATGGTGTTTGCAGTAGACAACATATATTTTAGCATCCTTGTCCTTGTCTAGCGCAGATATTGGGAGTCAAAACTGTTGATGCCCTCAGCACAGGGGATGTAATTCTTAGATAGAGAAGCTATAGTTTCTCATTGTTTCTCTAGGAAACATTAGAGCCATCATGCCACTGATGTTTGAATTAGAGAAGCTATTAGTTTCTGTTGTTTCTGTAGGAAGCCTTAGATTCATTGTAGAAGTGATGTTTGAATTGTGACTTGGACCATAGAAGTGTATCGGTGTGTCATTTTTGCTTCTGCCAAATTAAAATGTCAAATTTCTACTTCTTCTCTTTATGAATTTGTCACTCCTAAGTAATTACCTAAACATGAAGATGAGTTCCTTTAGAATGTTTGAGATTCAAGATTGAAGAATGTTGTATTGGCTGAGATGCTTGAAGATATGACCATGTTGGTTTTAGTTGATCTTAGAAGAATGGATTTACAGAATACTTGGTCTACATGGACAATCTTTAGAGTCAAAACTTTATTCGTGAAACAATGTTCATATAGAGTGTTTTGAAAATAATTTTGATGTGTCTTTCACTATACTCTTTGAAGTAAATTAAATGTCTTGATCCCAGTTTTGCTCTCTCATGCAATTGTGTATTTTAAGTCCTTTAAGGGTGCTATATTTTAAGAAATTTGACATTTTAAGTCCTTTAAGGGTGTTGTATTTTAAGAGTATAGTCAAATTTCATATTATAAGGAATTGCCAAGATTATGTGGCAGCTTTGTGGAGCTTTTGTGTTCCTCTCCATTTTCTCAGTCTGTTGTATTTGATATGAAAAAGGGGAACTCCCAGCCATAACAAAAAATGTGAATATTTGTTAAAAGAGAGCTTAGAAACCCCGTTTCACTCTTTTTTGTTGGTTTAAGTAGACAACATACATTTTATTTCAATGACTTGTTTCATGATACTCCTCTTAATACTTGTATTTTTTTTATACTTTTTGTTGCAGCCAAGTGATGCAGCTAGTGGACCCGTTTCACCGACGGATGCAAGAAAATCTTCCGGCTAGTAATCCCAGTAACAGTCATTGAGATTCATTTTAATTGATGATGATGTATTAGGACAATGAAATAGATGACTAATATAGACGGTTAACTGTGTTCTTATTTAGCTTGATGACGTATGATACTACTCTGTCATAGTATTTTTCACGGTTAATGAAATGTTGATGTTTCTTAATTTTAATATTTTTGGTTTAAGCATAAATATTTCAATTGATATTAGGGAAAGGGTATGGCAAATTGATGGAAAAAAAATCAATTCTATAATATATTTTAAAATAGATGAGGATAATTAAAAACCCCAAAGATAAATTGAACAGATTCAATGGTGTACACATAAGAAATTGCGGGAGTGTACAACCCCCACACTAAAAAAAATTAAATTTTAAAAATAAAAATCTACTTCATGCATGAAATTGCGGAGGTTAAAATTGTAATTAGGGGAGGTTAGAAACCTTCGCTATTTGTTGTCACGACAGTTCTTGAAACCCCCTCATTTATTTGTCGCAAATAAATAGTGGCGATGCTTACTGCGGGGGCCTGCTCAACCGCTGTGACAACAAATAGCAGAGGTTTCGAACCTCCGCAAATTGCAATTTTAACCTCCGTAATTTACCCGTTTTTTTGTAGTGGGAACCCTTACGTCCTCTCCTTGGCGTCATGCTCGCTTCATGTTCTGGAATTGTAGCAGATAAGTAGGAGCTGAATAGGTGTAATCTCATTCCTTTTTCGTTTTTACCGCATTCTTCCTTTACCATTCCATGATTACTAGCACTACTTTATTCTGACTTCACGGCACACCACTCCATATTCCCCCCTTTAGGGGAGTACTAACACTTAGTGCTACGATGATCTACATATAAATATTTTACCTCTTTATCCTTGGCGTCTTTTCACATCATTGATGACTCTTACTCGCCTTGCGGTAATTGTTCTGGACCAAGGATAACAAATTTCCTTACTTAAGAGGGATACATCTAGTGTAACCGGAACGTACAGTCCCTTCAGTTTAACTTTGCTCACATTGCTTGCTTTAGGGAAGTATTTTCCTGAATGACCATTTTCTGAATTTCTCATAAATGTTCTGCTTTTGTCCATTCTATTAACGCCGGGGCGAAATCTGAAATTCTGATGATACTAACTATTATCCAGTCACTCAGTCCTTAATTCAGTTATCTTGTTCACCAACCCATACTGACTTGTATTACTTTGGGGGGGTCTAACTTTTCCTTTTGTTCACGAACTTGTTTCTCGAAATGAGGATATGACTTTATGGCTTATACTCTTTTGTTGTCTCAAGGCATGTCACTTCTCGTCTTTTCCTTCACTTGACTATAAACTCTGTAATGCTGGCGTTTTTCTCTCTCTGATCTACCGTTGTCATCCATGTATCACGTCTTACTCATAATGCACTCTCTTCTTATTTCCTGCTAACATTTCTGTCTATCACTTTATTCTGAAACTTATCGACAAGATATTGTTTTACTTTTAGCTCCCCTTTGCTCCATCCACTTGCTCTCCGGGTTGCTTAACATTGTTTATCTACTAGGGACGTGAGTCATACTAAGATGATATTTATCCTTTCCAGGCTTCCAGTGTCTATCTTTGTAGTACTCATATCTAGCTGTATTATTTTAGAGTGCACTATCGGGGTGTCTGACAAGGAGATCTATTAGCACTTTATCCTTCTAAAATGTCAACTAACGCAAACAATCTATCCCTCATTTTGGGTAACTCTAACCCCAGCCGGATCCTGATATTCGTCCTTCTCTTATACTACTTATGTTAGCTTCCATAGGGCATGAATGAGATGGGTGTGGCCAATTGTACATACCTTTCTTACAATTGAAGGTAAATCAAAATGCTCATATTTTTCTTCCTGAATTGTAAATACCGATAACCTTCATTAACTGGGTACCTCATTCCCTTCTTCACCATGCTCCTTTTACTTGTTGAAACTTGTGTCTAACTTCCGATCCTGTTATTCCTTTTTACCGTAAGAGTGGATAAGTATTCTTTCCTTAATGATACTTATGAAGAACCTTACACCTTTTAGTACACACATAATTTACTGAAGAACCCACATTTACTCATCACAAGCAAGATGCAAAATCGAGTTCCTCTAACTCAACACTTTCACATATATATCTCTTATCGATTGTCTTTCTGAATGTAGGTATCGTCGTGTTACGAATAAAAATGAATTTAGGAGTTTGAATTCTTACAACGAAGCTCTATCACACAATCTAGAGTAAGAAGAAAGAGTGACAATCCTAAATGTCCTGTAGCCTCCTGCTTATAAGTGTGGTGCACGACACACCCATAAACAAGACTCTACTAGACCCGACTTGTAGACTCCCTAGGACGGAACTGCTCTGATACAACTTTTGTCACGACCCAAGCTGATGGGCCGCGATGGACACCCGGTACCTTACTCAACCGAGTACCAACTTAATGTATCTTTCTTATTACATCATCGTATACTCGTAGGCCTAGTAGGCCAAAATAATCATTTATAAACTCTAAACATAAGCCGACAAGGCCATACAAGCATTCATATACATGACATCTGTCTACAAGCCTCTAAGAGTACATAAGTATCATAAATGTCGGCACTGAGCCCCGCCATACCAATAAATACATGTCCTAATTATACTGACCAAATAAGCAACTCCGGAGCAAATGGAGCGCACCAACATCTTTCGCTGAGCTGATAGCCTACTTGGAGGGATTTCGACCTGTCTATGAGGACCTGCATGCATGAAACACAGCGTCCTCGAGAAAAAGGGACGTCAGTACGAAATAATGTACCGAGTATGTAAGGCAGTATACAGAAAGCTGAAACTGAACTGATAATCTGAACATATGCGTACCTGCTGATACTGACTCAATTCTCTCAATATAATAAGTAAAATAGATGTCTGGCCCTATAAGGCTCGGTATATATATATATATATATAACTGTTCTGCCATAGTAGGCTCGCTCATAGGCGCTCAGGCATACTAGGCTCTGTATCTCGGCCAACTGGGCTCGCTCATGGCGCTCGACCACAGTAGGCTCGGTATTGTCACGACCCAAATTCCCAACCTTAGGGATCGTGATGACGCCTAACACCACACTTGCTAGGCAAGCCAATGTTAGAATTCAATTAGCTATTTTTCCTTTGATTATTTACTTAAACACAATAAAATAAATTTAAAGTAAATTAAATCTAATGATTTCCCAGCAAATAACTTCATAAATAAAATATTAAGCAAATAAATAAGTAAACTGAGCCACGAACTAGATATTACTCTAGGACTACCCCAGGGTCTGGTGTCGCAATTCACGAACTTCTAAGAATACTACAAATACTGGGCTGAAAGAAAATAATATATTTGTTTTGGAAAAATAAAACAATCTCAATAAACTAAGATAAGACTCCAGGAATCTGTGAACGCCGGCAGATATACCTCGTGTCTCCGAATGATGAATGACCGCTACTAAAAATCTCTAACGCTGGCCGGTACCTGGATCTGCACAAAAGAGTGCAGGGTGTAGTATCAGTACAACCGACCCCATGTACTGAGTAAGTGCCGAGCCTAACCTCGACGAAGTAGTGACGAGGCTTCGGCGGGGCATTAACAATATATCCTGTGAACAATATAAAATAAAGGAAAAGGAAAATTCAAAAATAAACAAACAAAAACTGTAGCAACAATTTAAAATACTCAACCACCTTTCCAGGTCTCAACTATAATCAATTCTCACGTAAGTTTCCAAATTTCCAAACTTTAACTTTAAAAATGAAATTAGTGCAATTTATGAAAAATAGTAAAGTAAAACAATAAGTTTTCAAATCTTTGTTTTCTTTGAAAATAAGTAAATCATAAGTGTCCTCCCTTATTGCTCCTTGTTGCGGCGTGAAACCCACTCCCACCTGTCCACCCTTATTGCTCCTCCCTATATATATATCACCCTTATTACCCATGTTGCGGCATGCAACCCGATCCCACATGTCCACCCTTATCACTCCTTGTTGCGGCTTGCAACCCGCTCCCACCAGACATATCATATCAGTTTATTTATAAATTTTCACAATTCAGGCCAAGCCTTTCACAATACTTTTGTCTCAACAATTATAAACAACAAACTGCATTTCTCGCGAACTTCCTCAATATTATCAAAAAAATAAAACCAACAGGAATATATATATATATAGTATCTCGTAAAGTAATGTCAAACAACTCAACCTTTATGTACCACAAGGAAACCAAGGAATAAACCAATACTTTCGAAATACCTGAAACAATATTTAACAAGAAGTTGACGAACCAAGTAAACATGAAGGCATCAATGAACATAAAACAATTTAAACTAGGGATCAATTAAATTAGAAACGGGGAATGGATCATGTTCAACAAGTAATTTGGTGGGCATAGATATTCGTCACCTCATTTGTACACCACACACATGCAAATTCACCTAGCATTTAATTTGGGGATTCTTATTCCCTCAAGTGAAGGTTAAATCAAGCACTTACCTCAAATTCGCATGTCACTCACTGCTCAATTACAGCTTTTCATTTAGAATCTTGCTCTAACCCTCTCGAATCTAATTATAATCATATTAATACCATCAACATAGGCTAACAAATTGAATTCCACAATAAAAATTACAAAATATGTCAAAATCCGAAATCGGACAAAATCCGACCCTCGGGCCCACATCTCGAAATAAGTCAAAAATGGCAGAATCAGAACCCTCGTCCCCTCCCGAGTCTAACCATATAAAATTTATCAAATTCGGACTCTGTTTGGTCTCTCAAATCCCTACCTAAAACTCTCAAAAGCTCAAACCCTAACTCCCTCAATTTCACTTTAAAATCATCAATCAAATCTCAATAACGAAGATGGATTCATGAAACATAACCAAAAACGAGTAAAGGACACTTACCCGAATCCCTATGGTAAAAATCGCCTCCAAAATCGCTCAAATCCGAGCTCCCCAACTCAAAATATGACCGAATGAACAAACTCTTGTTTTATATATTTTTTTGCCAGCTATTCTGCCTCATTTCTCATGTCAAACGATCTCGAAACTCACTTTTTATGCCTCCAATGGATTCCTTGTGAAATTCTAATCAAGTTAGGATTTTGAATCACTCAATTTGACCTTATAATGAAAGAGATATGTAGGTTTTAATATTTGCAAATAATACAGATTTTAAAATATGCCGTCAGTGGCAATTTCGTAATTAATCTGAAAAAAAATCTGGCAACCTTAGTAAAATGACAATAAAATTCTCATACGATGTTCAAATTCGATGCGTTTTTTTGCTACGGGTCCGTAATGACGATACGTGTCTAATACTTCAATCAAAACAGAAACCAAAGCTTATTTGTTCAATATGATATCATTTATTGTTGAAGAAACGACGTCGAAACATAAGAAAAACGAGCACAACACAACCCAAACATATCTGAAACTCACTCGAGACCCTAGAGACTTCAACCAATAATTCAAACATGTCATATATCACTACTCGAACTTAGTCGAACCTCCAGAACACTCAAGACAACACCAAAACACCAAATCAACCTCGGATTCAAGCTTAAAAACTTCTAAATTTCCAAAATTCGCTAACGACGTCGAAACCTACCAAACCACGTCCGAATGACCTCAAATTTTTCACACACATCACAAATGACACTACGAACCTACTCCAACTTCCGGAATTTCATTCCGACCCCGATACTTAATTTTCCACTATCGACCAAAATCGCCAAATTTTTAACTTTCGCCAATTCAAGCCTAGAACGGAGTCTTAGTTCATAAAATGACCTCTTGGGTCATCACAAGTATATAACTTACCATCTGATCAGAGGTTGCCCAATAGGGTCTTGCCTATCGATTATAGCTCGATGGTAATGAAAATATTGTAATATTGTATATATAAATTCTCTACTCTCTTGACTGGAAAAAAAGAGGAAATACTCAAATCAAATGGATATGAAGTCCCGATAAAGAGGATATTGTAACTTACAAAACTAGGAAAATGTACGTAACTTGCGAGACTAGCAAAGTATACATAAATTCCGGGATATGAATTTTTTTTATGCCTCGTTATCAAACTCGTGTAATTACGAGATCATGCCAAAATGAAAGAAGGGATTAGACTTAACATACCTAGAGTAGGGAAAACTCCGTATAATATTTTTGGCGAAGATTTCACCGTACCCTTTTGTAACCGCAAAATTTTGATGGAATTACGCTTTGTTCCTTGAATTATTTGAACGAAATGAAGCTTCTGCTTCTGTGAAATTTTTTGAACGAAAAAAAATGAAACTTCGTTCTCTTAAGTATTAGAAAGAATGGAACATGTCTTCTGTTGGTGTTTGTTCATAAGAAATGGAAAATTAGCTTTGTCGGAAAGCTTGAATCGGCTAAACAGGAGCTAACGTTTTATTTTTTAATTTCAAACTCCTGTATCTTTGAATTGTAAGGAGTTCCTAAGTTTTAGGATAAAACTTGTATAATGATTATAAAATATGTAATGTCCCTTCTTTGGCTAGCATGATTGCCACCTATTCAAGAAGACTAAAGAGTCATTCTTTTTAGTTTGTAATTTATAAATTTTTATCCACTTATTAGCTAACTGGGTAATGTCTCGTTACCCGGTAATTAACTAATTACCCGCATAATTTAAAAAAATTATCATAAATTACTTAAAATTTTACTTATTTTTAATATACTTTAATACTTTATACATCATATTATCACGGCCATATGATACCTTGTATGGTGCTAATCCATAAATATCGGATAGTATCGTTCGACCCGTATTTTATTCCAAATTGGCCACTTTCAACGAAACTCGTTTTCTTTAATTCGTGTATCCTTTATCCTTCATGACGCTTATTTATCGCTTGTTATAAATAGCATAAATACGTTAACGTCAATATGATCTCATCCCCGAATCTACGTCAATTAACTGAAGATGAAACTTTAACATACGAAAATGCGGGATGTAACACCTATCTCCATGGCCATTCATGGGGGATGGACATTGTCGGCCCTCTGCCATCGGCCCCAGGTAAAGCTAAGTTCATTTTGTTTATGACTAACTATTTCTCTAAATGGGTTAAAGCACATGCTTTCGAGAAAGTCAAAGAGAAAGAGGTTCTAGATTTCATTTGGGATCACATCGGATGTCGATTTGGGATACCCACAGAAATAGGATACGACAACGGTAAACAATTTATTGTTAGCAAAGTAACGAAATTTCTCGAAGATTATAAAATAAAAAGGATATTGTCAACACCATATCACCCTAGTAGGAACGGAGAAGCTGAATCGACGAACAAGACTATCATCCAAAACTTGAATAAAAGGTTGAACGAAAGTAATGGTAGATGGAGAGAAATTCTACCCGAAGTTCTTTAGGCATATCAAACAACATCGAAGTCCAGCACAGGAGCGACTCCGTTTTCCTTAGTATACGGCTTCAAAGCCTAGATTCCATTCGAGGTTGGAGAACCCGGTTCTAGGTTTCAACATACAACAGAGGAATCGAACCACGAGACTATGAATACTAGCGTCGAATTGTTAGATGAAAAATTAGAAGTTGCACTCGTTCGAATGGCTTCACAAAAGCAACGAATCGATAGGTACTACAATAGAAGAACCAACCTTCGTCACTTCAGAATCGGGGACTTAATCCTAAGGAAAGTCACCATCAACACTCGAGACCCTAATGAAGGGAAGCTCGGCCCAAATTGGGAAAGACCCTACCAAGTCCTCGATATAATCGTAAAATGGTCTTATAAACTCAGAACGATGGACGGGGAACCACTGCCAAACAGCTGGAACATATCACTCCTCAAACGATATTATTGTTAAGGTATGACCTTTTCCCTTTTTTCATTTATATATATCTGATGCTAACTCATTTTAGGAGTTCGACCAAAGACATCGAGACCTCATGTTTTAAAGTACGCGTTGCACTCTTTTTCCCTTAGATCGATTTTATCCCAAATGGGTTTTTCCGGCGAGATTTTTAACGAGGCAACAATCATGTGCTACCTGAAGACAATTCAACAGTATCCAAGTCTTCTTTGCAATCAACCTTGAATATTGGGGGGCATCACCCTCAGATGTTGTATTCTCGAGAAAAGTACTTCATGTCAAAGGGCCTCGATGGGGAAACTTTGTAATGGGCCAAAAAGTCAAGTGAAACGTGTCCATATAGATTAGTCGGGCCCCGATGGCAAAGCATGTACGCATGTATAAATTATTCAAAGAAGCATTTATTTCTTTATCAAACATCTTGTGTCTCAAAGAAAATACTCTACTATGCAAATCTCATACTTATGATTTTGTGAGAAATGGCTCAAGAGCCAAATGCAAATATACCTCAAACACTCCGGGACTGCCATCAACGATGGGCATATTCGAGTTATCTAAACTCAAACTAATAAGACCTCGTAGAAGCACCCCTCGATTTATAGGCCATCGCCACCATCCTCGGGGACTAACACCTCGAACAAGTTTGGAATGTTATTGGGAAATAAGCCCTAGTGGCATACCCGAAGGCTACGTCCAAACTAAAGGCTACGACCAAAATAACGCAGCTCGGAGACGTCCGAATTCCGCAATAACAATAGGCCTTCAAATTCTTTGAAAAAACCGGTTAAAAAGGGATACCCTCAACAAATAATCAAAAGGGCTTCGATAAAATCAGCCCTCGAAAAACCTTAAGACGTATCAAATTATCTTAACACGAATGTGCTAAGGCACAAAAAGTAAAAGGGTTTCAACCGACATCGGACCTCAAAAAATCCAATGGGTAAAAAATATATGCTAAGGCATAAAGTAATTTTCACTAAATCGTTTAAGCCGAATGGGGAAATAATAGACATCTTTTAGAGGCCATATAGGCCCAATCTAAAAGAGCCTAAGGGCCGATACATTTAGAGTTCGAGGCTTTGTTCTCACTCAACTCGGACCTAAGGGTTCCACTATTCCGAGCTCGAATAAAGTTGACTTGAACATAGCTCAAGGATTCAATATAAAACCTCAATGGGTATGCTACTATAAGTTCGAAACTTACCCATTATTTGATAAAAAACCTAAGGGTTTGTTATATCTTAGGTTCAAAATTTACTCGAACTTATTTATAAAACAGTGCAGTTATGGCTTCGATCAAGCTATCCGAAATAAAGATCTCGAACATATTACTGAGCTCGGGGACTCACCCTCGCTTAACTAAAAAACCTAAGGGTTTGTTCTACTCTGAGTTCGAGCTAATGCTCACTCGATTATTGAAGTTACAACAACAACAAAATTCACAAAGCAAAGGCACAAAACACATTTGAACATAAAAACTATGAAGGCATACAAAAGAAGTTTTCTTTTATATATTGAAGGATATGTACAAAAGACCGATCAAGGTCTTACAGAAAGAAAATAAAAAGAAGCCAAGTCCTACTACGGTCGGGGCCTACCTCTCCTTCGGGAGAAGCTTCTCAGGGAGCAACTTCTCCTTCAGGCCCCTCGTCGGATCCGTCTTGTCACGACCCAAATTCTCAACCCTAGGGATCGTGATGGCGCCTAACACCGCACTTGCTAGGCAAGAAAATGTTAGAGTTCGATTAGCTATTTTCCTTTGATTATTTACTTCAACACAATAAAACAAATTTGAAGTAAATTAGATCTAACGATTTCTTGCGAATCACTTCATTAACAAAATAATAAACTAATAAATAAATCGATCCACGAACTAATGATATAACTATAATGTTACCCTTGGGTCTGGTGTCACAATTCACGAACTTCTACGAATGCTACAAATAATGGGATGAAAGAAAATAATATATTTGTTTTGAGAAAAATAAAACAGTCTCTATGAACTAAGAGAAGACTCCAGGGATCTGCGAACGCCGGCAGATATACCTCGTGTCTCCGAACGATGGATGACCGCTACTAAAAATCTCTAACGTTGGTCGGTACCTCGATCTGCACAAAAGAGTGCAGAGTGTTGTATCATTACAACCGACCCCATGTACTGAGTAAGTGCCGAGCCTAACCTCGGCGAAGTAGTGACGAGACTAAGGCGGAGCAATTATAACTTAACTTGTAGCAATATATATAATAAAGCAAGAAAACAATTCTACACAAACAAGAAAGATAAACTGCAACAATAATTAAAATAACTCAGTCGCCTATTCCAGGCCTCAGCTGTAACCAAAATCTCACATAAATTTCCAAAATTTCCAAAGTTTTGACTTTTAAAGTAGAAGTAAGTACGAAATACGAAAAATAGTAGAGTAAAACAGTAAGTTTTCAAATCTGTAAGTTTCAAATCCTTGAGTTTCAAGAACCAGTAAAACATTTTTGAAATTCAGTAAAACATGAGTGTCCTCCCTTGTCGCTTCTTGTTGCGGCGTGCAACCCTCTCCCACATGTCCACCCTTATTGCTCCTCCCTATATATATCACCCTTATTGATCTTGTTGCGGCATGCAACCCAATCCCACCTATCCATCCTTATCACTTCTTGTTGCGGCGTGCAACCCACTCCCACCAGATATATCATATCAATTTATTTATTTATAAAAACTTTCACAATTCAGGTCAAGCCTTTCACAACACTTTTGTCTCAACAATTGTAAGCAGAAAACAATATATCTCATAAGCTTTAACCAATATCATTTTACAATGAAACCAACCAGAATAGATGTAAATACCGTAACGCTGCCAATCCAGCTCAGTCTTTATGTACCATACCAAAATCAAGAGAACAGCCAACACATTAACACACTTGCAACAATAATTGCCAATAATCTAATGAACCCAATAGGCATGTAAACCTCAATAATCATAAAACAGTTAAGCCAGTAAGCAAATAAATGGGAAACGAAAAAGGAACCATGTTAAACAATAAGTTGGTAGTGCATAGGTACTTTTCACCTCACCTATACACTAAACACAAGCAATTTCACATAACAATCAAGTTGGGGATTCATATTCCCTCAAGTCAAGGTTAAACCAAGCACTTCACTGCTCTAGCACTCCTTTCCTTTAGAATTTTCTTCTAATCCGCTCGAATCTAATCACAATTTGTTCAATGTTATCAATCATAGCCTAAAGGAATCATCTTTATTTCAAAACAATGGCTTTCCTAAGTTTTTCCAATTCAAATTCAAAAATCGACTCCGGACCCGCTTGGTCTAAACTCGAGGTTCGGATCAAAACTCGTTTACCCAATCTCTCCCGAGCCCGGATATACAATTGGTATTTGAATCCGACCTCAATTCGAGGTCCAATTCCCCAAATTTTGAAATTTCTAAGTTCTACCCAAAAACCCAATCTTTTTCCATGAAAACTCTTGATTTTTTGTTGTAATCTTGTTAAAAGTTGTTAGGAAATGAAAGAAATTAGTTAGAGATCACTTACCAATGATTTGGAGAAGTTTGGGTCTTTTGAAAATCGCCTATGGAGGTTTAGGATTTTAGAAAATTGAAAAAGAAGTGAAAATCCCGTCAAAAGCTGATATAACAGGTTGCGGGTCTCGCATTTGCGAATTGGAGTTCACATTTTCGAACCTTGAGCTTTCCGGAAAAATATCGCAAATGCGATCAGGCCTTCGCATTTGCGAACAGGGGCCCTTCGCATTTGCGACCAGGACCTCGCAATTGCGAGATTTGAGGCTGGCCATTGGCTTCGCATTTGCGAAGAACGACCTCGCATTTACGAGATCTGAGGCTTGCACACCAGATGTTCAGTTGTTGGGATATTTTGCTAAGTCTAGACACACCGTAGCATACCCCAAACTCACCCGAGCCCTCGTGGCTCCAAACCAAACATGCACGCAAGTTTAAAAAATCATACGGACTTGTTCGTGCGATCAAATAATCAAAATAACATCAAAATCTACTGATTTAGCCTCAAAACTCAAGATTTCCTCAAGAACACTCAAATTCCTAACTTTTCAACCGAATGTCCGAATTACATCAAATCAACTCTGATTCTCATGAAACTTCACAGATAGGAGTTAAATAACATAACGAACTTGTTCCGGGATCCGAAACCAAAATACGGTCCTGATATCATATATTTTACATATTAATTCATTTCTTTATTTCTTGAATTAACCAGCAGAATAATTTTCTTCAAAAATTGTTTTCTAAGGCTTGGGACCTCGTAATTCAATTCCGGCCATACGCCCAAGTCCCATATTTTACTACGGACCTCCCGGGATCGTCGGAACACAGATTCGGGTCCGTTTTCTCAAAATGTTGACCAAAGTCAACTATAATCAAATTTTAACTCTAGAAATTACTATTTCTCATATTTTCACATAAAAGCTTTCAAGTTTCACGCCCGGACTGCGCACGCCAATTGAGGTATTTAAAAGTCTTTTTATGTCTAGTAAGCCTAGAATTAAGTCTGTTTTCACGAAATAACCTCTTGGGCCATCACACGTCTCGACTGCCTTATTCATCGTCGTCTTCATCATCGGAGGAGGCAAGCTGCCTTGCTTCGGCCTCGAGCACCTCTGCTTGGTCTATCTCCTCGGAGAGGTCAAAACCTCGAGCATGCATTTCCTTGAGGGTTTCCCTCCATGATTGGTACTTTTTCAAGTCATTGTTCCATTTCTCCCAATCGGAAGCCTCCCTTAGCTGCATTTGAGCAGCCTCAGCGTCGGCCCATACGTGGCAATGGACTTGTCTGTCATGACCTTTGTTTTCTCAATCTCCGCTTTGGCCTCAGCAAGACCAGCTTCAAGCTCCTCAATCCTCTTGGCCTGGGCCGAGCTTTTCTCTTTGATGATATGAAGTTGCACCTCGGTCGAAGACAATTTGGCCTAGGTAGACCCTTTTTCCGCAGCCAGACGGTCCATATTCTCCTTCCACCGATCACAATCAGCTTTGACCTGATCGACCTCTCCTCGAAGCATCTCGATCTTTTCAAACTTTTGTTGCAGCTGAGATAGTGAAGTATTAGCCTCTACAATTGGGGCGAGTCCATGCTTTTTCAAAATGATGGTTACCTGCTTATCTAGCTCGGCCTCTTCTTCACGAGCTTTGGCCAAATCCTCTTGAAGGTCCTTTATAGTTTCGTACTTTTGGCCACAAAGAAGCTTCAGAGCGTTCCTCTCCTCCGAGACCTTCTAGAGCTTGGTTTTACACAAGCTAAGGTCGGCAAGAAACTTGGTGGAGGCCTATGCAAAATGGGCAATACAAGTCAGATTTAGAGAAAAACGAGTAAAGAAAAGAATTGCAGCAACTGATGCTTACCCGAGACAAGAGACGTTGGGCCTCTTCTAAAAGAATAGAAGCGTCGATGAGGCATCATCGACTCCAGTGAAGCAATACCGAAAGGGATCCCCTACACTAGAGCCTCCACCTATATCGGGGGTCTTCAACTCCCGAGCATCCCTTATTGCCTCCTCAAAAAATGTCAACAGAGAAGGCAAGTGACCTGTTGTCATGGCCCCGAGCAAGTCGCATGGGCGCTCTGGTCGATCTTCGGAGTTTCAGAACCGGCCCTGTCTGGTGTAGTTGTAGATGGTCGTGAAATGATCTCGACCTCTGGAGATTCGAGATCTTCACCCCAATTCTTTTTTAAAGCCTCCTCGACGCGAGGCTTGATTGCAGCAGCCGTCGTCGGCTCGGAAGGTTTGGCGACCTCGACGGCTTTCCTAGGTCGGACCATTAGTGCTGAGGCGCTTTATTCTTCTTCTTCTTCGTCTCGCAAGTTTCGGACCGAGTCCACCGTGAGAGCGATTACTTTCCTCCTCACCGTGAGAGCGATTACTCGCCCTTTGAGGCTTGGGGTCCTCGGACTGCGAGGTACCCTTCCTCTTCTTATCTTTTCTCGGCTTCAAAATCAGGGACTTAGTTTATTCCTCGCCACTCGAGAGCCTCAATATGGCGTCCTTGGTCAGGCATGCACAAAAGAGGATTATTTATGAAAAAAGTACAAGAATATTTTAGAGTATGAGAAGGGATATCCTTACCGTGGTTCTTGGCCTCCCATCCGCCCCTTGCCAAATCACGCCATGCGTTCGACATAAGTGAAAGTTGAGGATAACTTCCGAACCCAATCTTCGAGGTCGGGCATCGCTTGAGGCATCCAAGAAATAGCTTCATGTCGAAAGAGAATATTAGGTGAAGTCGAAGAGGGTACGAAAAACAAAGCTTAAAAGATCATTTACGTTAGGGGTTCCACTCCTCAGTAAATGGCATCCTCTCCTCCGGGATAATGTCACTAGTCCTCACCCGTATAAAACGGCTTATCCAACCCCGATCCTTGTCCTCGTCGATGCTCAAGAACAAGTCTATCGTTTCCCGGCATTGGATCCTGATTAGTCCTCGGTAGATTCGAGGCCGGTACAACCGCATAAGATGGTTTAGGGTAAACTTCATCCCCTAGGCCTTGTTAGAGTAGAAGCACAATATAATTACTATGTGCTATAGCGAGGGATGGATCTAGCCGAGGGTGTCCTGATATCTTTTACAGAAATCAATAATCACTAGGTCGAGGGGGACAAATGTGAAGGGTTAAGTGTAAACACTTAGGAACCCCTCCACATAATTAGTGATGCTATCTTCGGGAGCATGAATTTGCAGTCCTCGAAAACCCAGTTGCAGTCCTTCTTCATGGCCTCGAGATGGCTCTTCGTTATCGAGTACATGTACATCGACACATGCTCACATAGGCCCGTGACCAATGAAGGGTTTTTGACCTTGAAGTCGGAGTTTTGAGTACACGGGACGGGAACGTACTTATGGGGAAGTGGCTTCACCGTCGCCATGTCGTCGGACGACCAGGGAGAGGAGGAGGAAACTTTTTCCTTCTGTGGTACAGTCTTTGAGGTTTTCATCATTGATATAAGTAAAGAAGGGCAAATGAAGATGAAACACTGTGGTTTTGGTGCTAACAAAGGTGGCTCTAAAGGCGGCGAAAAGAAGGAGATGAAAAGAGTTAGAAGACTTAGTGGTTTGATTAGAGCAAAAGTAAAGTTTGATTCAATGAAGAATAAGGTATTTATAGGATCACGACGATGATTCGGTGGTGCTAGTGGCCGACCGCTAACTGACAGGCATTAATGATTTGGGGAACTGAACCGACGGGACGTCTCAGTCACATTCGTCGCTTTTGTCATAGAGACGATTTCATAATCGAGGTTTTAGAAAATCGAGGCTCAAACCGTTTCTTATCATTTTACTCCAAGAAACGCGGGGACTATCTGTATACGGTCAAAATCGGCATGTCCAATTTCATAGGTATGAGGAGTTGCCTCGAGAATAAGCTCGCAATGGACCAAGCTCGAGTTCGATGGCAGAGTATGGAGCGTGAAGATCGAAATTCTCGCTGAAGATCGAGACCGAGCATGACCGACTTCGAGTAAGGCATAATAACCGAATGGCGAGATATTAGCAACCGACAGAAGATCTCAGCGAAAATCCCGAAACAGATCGAATCAAGCGGTTATTGACGCCAATCATAAGATTTATTTCCATTATTATAATTGTACCTTATTTAGGATTCCTCTACTATATAAAGAGGGACCTCATTCATTTGTAACCCCGTCATTATTCACTGATAAAGAATATATACGTTGCTCTCTACTATCCGTTATTGTTCATTACTTTTCTTTATTATCCTTGTTGTCCAACCTAGAGACCATCTCGAATCGAGGTCGAACGTACTACTAGAATACTGGTTTGATTTATTTTAGTTTTCAATTTATTCATCTAGTTCATTATTTTTCAATTGGTATTGGATTATATCACGTATCCTTAAAACCACAATATAAGTTTAATTGTAACGACCAGACCGGTCGTTTTGCGTTATCGGACCCCGTTCCCCTAAATGAGACTTCCCGTAGCGGCTTATTAAAATTTATGACTTGCAGGGACGAGTGGTTCGGGATTCAGAAGTGTTTAGAGTGGTATAGGAACACTTGGTTCCTTAAGATTGGCCTTTAAGGCCAAGTTTGACTTCGGTCAATATTTTTAGCAAACAACCTCGGAATCGAGTTTTGAAGGTTCCTGTAGCTTGGTATGATGATTTCGGACTTGGGCGTATGTTCGGAATGAGTTTTGGACGACCCGGGAGCATTTCGGCACCCAATAGCGAAATAAGAATCTCCTTAAGTTCATATCATGGTTTGGGACGTGTTTTTGCGTTATCGAGGTCCGAACGGAATTCTGAGACCGGGAATAGTTTTGTTATGTCATTTATGACTTGCTTGCAAATTTTGGTATCATTTCGATTAGTATAGGTCAGTTCGGCGCATTGTTAACGAATTCAAGAACTTAAAGTTCTTAAGTTTGATTCTAGGGGCTTTTGAGGTGTGATTCTGAGTTTTAGCGTTGTTTTGGGTGTTCCGAAGGATCGAGCAAGTCCGTGGGATGATTTGGGACTTGTTGGTACATTCGGTTTGAAGTTTCGAGGGCTCGGGTGAGTTCCAGGTAGGTCTCGTGATGTCTTTAGGCTTAAAATATAGATGTTGCAGGTCAGAGAAGTCAAATCTCGGAACCCACCACCGCGGTCCACGGTCCTTTTTGTGCTGACCGCGGTGGGGGGCTTCGCGGCTGCGGTCATTTTTTCGCGGTCCGCGGTGGAGGAGCTGTGCCACTAGTCCGACTTCGAGGGCCTATATCTTTTGATCTACAAGGAATTTTGAGATGATTCAAAAACGTAAAGTGTATCCCCTTTTTGTCTAGTTTCCAGAAAGGTAAAAAAAATTGTAATTTGGACATCTGTAGAGAAAGGTATGTCCAAAATACTAATGCATGTCACTGCAGTCATTTTTCTTCACTTTTCTTGATTTTGCCAGCGCGGTCCGCGGTCGTTTTTGCGCGGACCACGGTGGGGGGGCCTGAGAGGAGTATAAATAAGTGGGATTTTCAGTTATTTTTTATTTTTCAAGACCCCAAAGACATGAGAGGCAATTTTCCAAACCCCCTTTCTTCTCCAAAACGTTGGTAAGTGATTTCTAACTCATTTTCTTCACTCCTTAACTTCTTTTTACAAGATTTCATCCTAGAATCTAAGGTTTTCATGGTGGAATGGGAATTTTGGGTAAAACCTAAGAATATTGAAATTTGGGGATTTAGACTTCAAATTGAGGTCGGATTCAAAAACCATTTATATATCCGGGCTCGAGAGCGAATGGGTAATCGGGTTTTGGTCTGAATTTCAGGTTTGGACCGAGCAGGCCCGAGTTCGATTTTTGACTTTTGGGGAAAGACTTTAGGAAACTCACTTCCATGCATTAGAATTGATTCATTTAGCATTTATTGATATAACTAAGTAACTTGTGGCTAGTTTTGAGTCCTTGGGAGGTGAGTCTCCTTTATAACCTTGTAAGAGGGAATTGTCCTCGTAGGTGGTTATAAATGAATGTATTATCCTTATTTGTGGGGGCTACGCACGCACGAAGTGACAAGAGTCCGACCGTAGCTACTATTATGCCATGTCGGATAGTTTTAGGACTCATGAGCATGCCTTATGTGCCTTGCATGTATTTCAAGATGTACTTTAAGTTGCTTATTATCCTTGAGCTAGCATGAGAGTAGTGGGACCCAAATTTACAGTTGTTTAGTTCCTTTTTACAAGTATAGTCTCAACTGAGTTCCCTGATAGTTCTGTGTATGTATACGAGCACCCGAGTCGCAGGTATGATTCGCGAGCGGGGTAGCCTTATTATTATGTCAACCATGTCGCATGATCGATTCGCGAGCGGGGTAGTAGATGCACTTATGGTTCGGGCCGTTCGACCCTCGGCAGTGCACAAATATGATTATTTTCACGGCTCAGGCCGGTTATCCTTACCCGTGTGCGCATGATAAATTGTTACTGGTTTCGTGGATATTGATTTAACAGATATTTGGGGGGAAAAGAAATAGTAATTATTTATTTTCTTTCAGTACTTACTTGGATTTCAGTGCCTTATATATTTGTTGTTTTACCACCTTTACATGCCTACCACTTTTATCATATTCTGTTAAATTATATTGTTGGACCTTAGTGAGTGTCAAGTCGACCTCTCGTCACTACTTCTTCGAGATTAGACTGGATACTTACTGGGTACATATTTATTTATGTACTCGTGCTACGCTTCTATACTTAATTGTACAAGTTCTGAGGCTGGTGCATCTGGTTACCCTACCGGAGCTAGGTTCTGAGTACAGATTGGACCTGACTTCACGGTGAGCTGCTTCCCCTGACAATCCTCGGTAGCACCATGGAGTTTCTTTTGCTTATTTCCCGTCTATTTCTTTCAGACAGTGGAACTGTGTATTATATTTTTTTTGTATATCCTGTTAGTATGCCCGTAGGACTTGTGACACTAGTTCCTGGCACACACGTGATATTTACATTGGATTACGGGTATGTATATATATAGGGGCTCACGCCTCCTCATAACTGCTTTTGATCAAATACTGGTTAATTATCCATTTTGATATTATGCTTCAAACTTTAAAACTTGGTATATGTTGTACGGTTTACTTAAATAAGAAAGAACCACTTAGTAAATTGAGTGTTGGCTTGCCTGACCCCGTTGTTGGTCGCCATCACGACCTAAGTTAGGATTTTGGGTCGTGACATTAATTGTTACTCGAATTTTAGGATAAAGATGTTTAGTGGGTAGAAAGAAATAATCATAGTATAAAAAATAGTAATAGTTATTGGTTTTATAGTTAATCCATGTATAAAGTTTTATCAATATTGATACATATTATTTTATAGGGTTTTTTCACTTTTAGTCCGCTAGAAACTTTCTATTTGGTAGCCAAAAAAAGTGTGTGGAATTTATATAATTTTTGTATGTAATATGCAGAATGTATATATATACAAAAATGTACATTTTTTTACTATACAGTATTATTTTCCCTATTCTATGCCACTGATACATGGATAAAGCATCCAAAAGGATAAAATTATCCTTGCATAATATGTTACAAGTACTTTCGTTTTATGTTTTGATGATCTAACAAACTTATTGTCAAGAACCAGATAAGGAACCTGATGCACACTTGGTACACAACTTAAATATCTGGCTCAAGCTAGAGAGAGTTGTCATAACTTCAGAAGATAAAGAATCAACACAGGAAACTGATGACCTTGGGTTCCCCTGGCAACAATACGAAGTCAACTCTCCACAGCTGGAAAGTGATTGCATGCACTGTACACGCAAACAGTACAACTTAGTGCAACAGTCATTTCCATTGGGAAGGACCGTGTACTATTTAAGTGATTACATCATTCAAGTGATGTCATCCATGTTGTATTAACATTAATCTTACAACAAATCATTACTTGAACACTTGAGAATTCATTCAAGAACTCCAAACACTGATTATCAGAACACAATTCTCAAGTGCATCAAGAACAAAGTACATCGATGCTACGGACCAGTTCCTACATCAAGTCTTTGTATATCCTTAGTAGAGTTGTAACTTTGTAATTGTTCTTCATTGTAATTACTACTTAGCTTGTCTAGAAGCATTGAGTAGGAAACTCTTGTAAACTCATAAACTTCAGCGTTTGTATTGTGACTAGAGTTAGTCATGTGTTGAAGTCTTTATAATAGGTGTATTGGTAAAAATAAGCTTCACAATTATTTTCTACAATTGTTGGCTATTTTGTAAATTATTTTAATTAATTTATATCGGGTATTTCACGATTAGCCACTTGTATTTCAATTTTAGCCTAAATTAATCTGATCCCAACCCAATTAAAAATGGCACAAAGACCCCAAGCCCAACACCTAAGTCCTACCCGACCCAATCTGCGTTTAATCTGGACCGTTGATCAATTTTGATCAACGGCCCAGATTCACCCTTTCCTATTTTAACCCTAATGACCTCCCCCTTCCTCTCTCATTTCCCTCTCATTCCCTCCTTCGTTCACTCTCTCATCTCTCTCAATACTCCCTCTGCTAAAACCTACATGGTTCTCACTGGTCGTCGACTTGCTGGTCATTATGGTGGTCTCAACACCCTCCTAGCCCCATGGCTCGCCTTCCTACGTCGGGTCTTGATGCCTTGAGGTCTTCAAAGGAACCAGAAGGCGGTTCACTCACCTCCCATGGTTCTCATGTCATTCTCCGGCCATCCATGGCAGTCCGAGTAAGTTTCTACCATTTCCGACTAGAACCAGTGGTTTCTAAGTCGTTTCTCCTTCTCTTTGGGTCATCTCTATGAAACCCTAACTACTAGCCCTTGATTTTCTTAGATATGTAATAGATCTGGGCGTATTATGAGTTATTCTGTTGTTTTCCTTAAAGATTTTCCGATTTTCCTAAAATGACTCTTCATCTTCAAAACTAGGGTTCTTAAACCTCTTTTCAAAAATGGTTTTCCCTCAGATTTCTAGTATTATTCTATGATTTTACTATGTTTAAGCGTTTATTTGAGCTTTTCCCCTTTTGTCTGATTTGTTTTGTTAAAGCCCTAAGTTCTTGGTTTAATCCGAGATTCTAAGTGTGCCTTTGATAATATGATTGTTCAATCTGTATACGTGCCTCATTTTCATGAGCATCCTGAGTTTCTTGTGATTTTACTCTATTTTTGCCTATTAGAGTTTCTGATTCTTCACTTCTTCTGCCTATATCATGTCTATGCTGTTGATTCAGACTATGCTCTATATCAATCCCTAATTTTTATATGATTTTACCCTACTCGGATTCTTAGGGTTTTGATTTTGCCTATTGTATGTTGATTACGCTTATTCTCATAAATTTGTGCTTAGTTAATACTATTTCCTACTTTCGAATCTTCGAATCTTTGTGATTGATCCTTCACTGATTTCGCATAATATTCTCTACTGATTCTTAAGCATTTTCCTTAATTAAGATATGTTGATTTCCTGTTTCTCCTTGCTTGTATCATGTTTATCACGCTCATGTGTGATATTTTCCTTTGATTGATATTGATTTCCTATAATTGATACCTCACTCATCTCTTATGATGATTTCCTTACTGATTTCCAGCATTTAAGTTATTTCTTGCCTTATTTCTATGGTTGATTCTGTTGTCAAACTAATTCATATATATTTTTCTTAAATAGAATTCTGAACTTGGCCTTACTTACATGCTCTATACATATTCTATACTTATGCTACTTTCTTATGTGTTATAATCATCTTTGTACGATTTCCTTTCCTTATTTTATCACCTGCTTATTACCGTTTGAGTATGACTCCTTAATTAAAGGAAGTCCTTACACTAATTTGATTCTAATTGGTATATATTTCTATAATTACCGTTGAACTATTATTTTTACCTTATTTTCTACCTGTTTTTAAAACTATAAGTACCTTAGTCTTTCATTGGCACAGACGAACACATTGTTCAAAAACTCGCTCTTCTGCTCTTTTCTCTGGTTACTTGCTACTATTCCAAGTCAGCTGGCTATAAGCCAAGGCTGCCCATTATACTCTTTGGTTCTTCATTTTGTGTTTGTTCTCTTCTATACTGGTATGTCCTAATTTCAGTTTAAGTCTCAAAAACAATATGTTTCTTTTGCTACTTCAATTCATCATATTTCTAGTATGTTTTTACTTATGATTTTGCTGTGAAGTTTGTACTTAACCTGGTTGCATTGTTATTCCCTTTGCATGTTATGTATCCCCTGCCTTAGACTTAGCATGTTTGTATCCCCTTTTAGATTCTACTTCAATTATGTTTCTCTGATTACTAGCCTAAGCTTTTCTGTGGTAGAACAATTTGTACCTTATGATTACTTGGTTATGTGTAAGTTTGAAATACATGCTACCTTAATCCCTTGAATCCCCTTAGGATTTCTTTGATTCTGAACCTATGTGTGACTCTGCCTACTGTGTGCTTACCCATATATGCTCTATATTTGTCCCCAACTCCTCATTACCCTGTTTGTGGTTGAACTTGTCTTAGTTCTTTGTTCTATGTGTGCTCTTGAACCTGTTTTGATTCTGAGATTGATATGCTTTTTGTTCTAATTTCCCTACTCTTTTCAAACTGTTTCATTGAATAAATTCTTTTATTGTTTTGCAAAAACTCATTTCAAACCAGTATTTCTTGTTTAAACTGTTTTTCTACTCAAATCTTTTCAAAACTATGTCAAGCACTCTCACTCTACTCTTAGACATCTAAGTTCTGTCCCTCTAATGTGTGACTGCTTTGGGATCCCTATGAGATCCCTCTGAACTCTGATGCATTAGAGTTGGCCCTTCCACACTACACTTACTCAACTATGGTTATGAAATCAGGGTGTGAGCACTGTCCGGGATCCCTTGAGGTCCTTAGGGAACTCTGACACACCCGAATTATGTGAAAGGTTGTGACACCATTTGGTATTGGGAATTCTGGCAATCTGGGCCTATTTGTAGGCACCTTATAGTGTGACTTCTTATTTTTTTTATCTACTTATGTAATTCATGCAACAATGGTTTGTCTTAATTTATTGTAAACAAATATTGGGGATGGATAGTGAAAAGAATAAGGGTAGCTATGCATGTTATAGATATCAAAGGGTAGAAACCATGCTTTAGGATTACGTTTCTTATATGCACAATAGAATTCATGTTTAGGACTCATATTTGCAAAGCATATCATGCATTAGATTCCATGCCTCCTAGGTTTCATGTATACTATTTTCAGCATCTCATTTTGGCACTATTGTTTTATCACTTAGAAATCCTGTCTCTAGGATAAAGGACAACATTGACGCAAACTATTACTTATGTCTTTTTGAAACTATGTCTAATGTTGTAACCTGCTGAGCATCTAGAAATCCTGCTCTAGGAAACTCTGCAACCATGTTGTTCATTTAGAAATCCTGCTTTTAGGAATTCTACATATAAATCATTCTGCCCTATATGTGCATATTAGATATCATGTTTTAGGGTCTTACTCGTTCAACTACACCTAGTTAACTATTGATTGCATGAGGAATGATGTATAAATAGTTTCACTCTGTTTCTAAACAACTGGCAATAATCTTGTATTTTGCAACACCTAGAACAACATGGTTAAGTAAAGTAATTTATAACAGTTTTCTTTAATCATTCTGGTAATTACTGTACACTATCCCACGCCTAGGCAAGCCTTAGGTGATTAAAACTAGAAACTGCCTCTTTGTGTTTGCTGCTTAATGCTTAACATGCTTAAAATCAGTAGGCAAACTGGTTAGACCTTTGTTTCTGAGTTATAAAATAAATATGCATATCTCTTGTGTTCTGATACTCACCTAGATATCATGTCCAAGAATCCTGTTTAATAATACTGCCCTTATTTGTGTTTGAGTCGTGCTGCTTATCTGCATTATACGTGGAGGTAAACCTGAGCCTTTTATCTGCTCCTTCCTGTTTTACTTGTTGAAGTCCTATGTGTTATTGCTTGTCGCCTTAGTATTTTCTCCTTTAAACCTTAAGGGGTCCGTCTAGAACTGCCCATAGGTAGAGGTCCTAAATTCCTCCAGGGCTATTAAGAAGGGACGGGTAACAGCACGCATAGAGGTCTCTAAATAACACTTGCTTAATAACCGCTAAAGGGGTGGGAAGGGTAGATATGGATATGATGACTGGTGCGCTAATGCCACATGTAGCCCCTCTTTGAGGAGTGATTATCGGACATTGTACTGATGTAATCCTATAGGATAAACAACCTAGGACTTCCCCCCTATCCTTTACATATGTGGTTAGATTGTAATTCTTTCAAAAACCTTACTTAGACCTTAATCTTTTCCGAACATGTTTTTCACATGTGTGCTTAGACTGCGAACTTTTTCCAAAACCCCTACTTGTTTAAACTTTAATTGTCTATCTGTTACTTGCTTAAATTCACAAAGTTGTTTGGCCGGGAACCACAGTTGTGGACTCTGAGGGGTGCATAACACCTTCCCCTTGGAGTAATTTCAAGCCCTTACCCTATCTCTGTTTATCCAAATCTATGTTTGTAAATGACCCTTAGTAGGTGCCCTAAGGCACCTTAATTCATTAGGTGGCGACTCTCTGATTCCTTGTATACCCCTTTCCCAAAAGGAAATGAGTTGTCCCAATAATGTCAAGACCTTGACTAATCCGAAAGGAGGAGTTAAAAGGGGGGTGCGACAAAGAGTAGATGTTATATTATGAAATTCCCTATATAAGGGAGTAAAATATAACTTGTAAGGACTCGTTCGAACTACTATTGAAATATACTTACTTTTACGCATCTTTATTGCTTTCTATTTACGAATCTATTTACAATTATTTGCATATTCTCTTGATTATCAGAAACCCGTGTTCTTCTTAAAATAGCTTTGGCAAATAATCTAATTCTTTGGTTAAACAAATTGGTTCCGTTGCCGGGAATCTGATAATCTTTGTTTTTTCAAACAACATTTTGTGAATTATGTCGAACGCCAATGACAACAACCAACAGAGAATTGGAACTCCAGTTCCATCACCTTCAGGATCCCCACGAGGCTCAAGGGATCAATCCCTAGAGAGATGTATGACTCAAAACAATAATCACAATGGAAATGAACAAACAGGAGAAACAAGACCCTGTAAGACAAATGGTTGGTAAATATGTGACTCAAGCCTTACAAGCTTTCATGAGGGGACTACCAGTTGTATCACCTACACTTCCTCCTAACAACACCGCAACTGTGGAAAATCCACAATCTGGATTAGCAAACTCAGGAAGTTGAGGCACTCCAAATGAGTCCCTCGAAGCAAGACCAGGTATGTCCAATAATCCGGAATTACAATCTTTATTACTAACCTTGCAGAAACATGTAAAGGAACAAAACGACCGAATTGAGAAAATTCCTGGAGTGCCACCTGTCATCAAAGGCATTGACATTGATATATATTCTCAACAACCTTGGAAGCCAAGTGCAGCACCCTTGCCTATTCCCAAGAAATTCAAAATTTCTGATATTCCCAAGTATGACGGGACGACCGATCCACGTGATCATGTAACTGCTTTTACTACAGGAGTAAAAAGCAACGATTTGACTAAACAAGAAATTGAATAGGTACTGTTCAAGAAGTTCGGAGAAACACTCACCAAAGGAGCGCTAACATGGTATTCTCTTCTACCCGAAAATTCTATTGACCCTTTTGCTGAGCTTGCAGATTCTTTTATAAAAGCACATTCCGGTGCACAAAAAGTCGAAAAAAGAATGGAAGACATTCAAAATAAAACAAGGAGACGCAGAGTTGCTCCGTGAGTTTGTAGACAGGTTTCAGCGAGATGGAATGCTGCTACCAAAGGTCCCTGACAATTGGGCAGCAATGGCGTTTGCAAGCAATTTAAATGATAGAAGCTCAGAAGCCACGAAAAGACTCAAGGAAAGCTTGAGATAATTCCCAGCCACGACATGAACGATGTCTATAACAGGTACAATACCAAGTTACGAATGGAAGAAGATACCATTGCTCAATCAAAAGCAGAAGGCAGAACCGGTTCTAGACGCTCCGAACCAGAAAGGAGGGCAGGTAAGAACATGTACGACCAGTATATGGGAACTTCGGGACGAGAAACTCGTTCCAAGTTTGAAAACACACGGTCAGAATACAGACCATCAAATAGAGATACGAGCTCATCCTCATCAAGATCCAGAAAGGATCAAGATGAACGAAATAGAGGTAATGCATGAGTTGGAGACTAAAACTTCAATGTAAGTACTTCTGAGTTAATTACAGTACTAAGAAACATGGGCGACAAAGTTCGATGGCCTAAAGAAATGAGATCGAATCCAGACTTTTGGTGCGAATTCCATAACGATCATGGACACAGAACATCAGATTGCAGATTATTGCAAGGTGAGGTAGAACAATTATTAAGACAGAGCTATCTAACATAACTGTTTAGTGAAAAAGGTAAACATGCATATATGAAGAACATGCAAGAGCCCCCAAAGCCACTATCTCCTAAGAGAACGGTAAATGTGATACACGGAGGAGGAGAAGAGGTAAACAGAGTAGTTTGCAAAAGAACAACCAAATTCACAATTACACACGGGAAGCGGATTCGTGAATCCATGGAATCATACAATATATCATTTGATGACGCAGATGTCAACGGACTGCCGCTTCCTCATAATGACGCACTGGTAATATCCCTACTTATACATGACACTAACGTAAAAAGAGTGTTGATTGATCCATGTAGCTCAGTCAATATCATTTTATTGAGAGTTGTGGAAGAAATGCTAATGGAGGATCGAATAATCCCAAAAGCACGAGCCATATCCGGGTTTGACAACTCTACGGTCATAACAAAAGAGAAATTGAGCTTAGTACCTATGCGGAAAGAGTAATCAAAAATACGAAATTCCAAGTCATTGATACTGATATGGATTACAACGCAATCATGGGGAGACCATGGATCCATGATATGGAAACAATACCATCTACTTTACATCAGGTAATTAAATTCCCTTCCATATGGGGAATTCAACATATTCGAGGCGATCAGCAGACCTCAAGGAATATAAATTCAGTAGTACACTCTAACAAAAAGAGGTAGCGGAAGAATCTAAAGATGAGGAAATCGCCCAAACATGTACGGAAGAAAGATAGCCACGAAAAGGTGAACCAAATCACCACAGAGGCAACATCAAAACATACGGACATGGATTCCAGACCCGATGTCATTCAGGAGCCAGAAGAAGACGAGCATATCAAAAAAACTACTGAGGAGCTCGAAGCTATACCATTGTTCGAGCAAGATCCTGAGAAAAGTTCATATAGGCACGAGGCTAAGCCTCGCGAGAAGAGTTAATTGAATATTTAAAAGCTAACGCATATTGTTTCGCTTGGTCCCATTCAGATATGACAGGTATACCTCTAGAAGTGATGACTCATAAACTAAATGAAGATTCATCATTCGTGCTTGTCAAGCAAAAGAAAATAAAGCAAGGACCATTCAAGAACCAAGTGATCGATGAAGAGGTACAGAAACTCTTGAAAATTGGTTCAATACGTGAGGTAAAATATACTAATTGGTTATCTAATACCATAGTGGTACCCAAAAAGAATGGTAAATGGAGAGTATGCGTAGATTACACAGATTTGAATAAAGCATGCCCTAAAGACTCCTTTCCATTACCACACATAGATCAAATGATTGATGCCACTGCAGGTCATGAATTGTTAAGCTTTCTAGATGCGTACTCTGGTTATAATCAGATAAAAATGGATCCCTAAGACGAGGAAAAAACTTCCTTTATTACAAACATGGGGACTTATTGTTACAAAGTCATGCCTTTTGGCCTGAAAAATGGTGGAGCCACGTATCAAAGGCTAGTGACCAAGATGTTCCAGGAACATCTGGGGAAAACAATGAAAGTATACATTGATGACATGCTGGTGAAATCAACACAAGCGGAAGATCATTTCCAACATCCTTCAGTTACCTTCAAAATCCTCCGCAGGTATAACATGAAATTAAATCCAGAAAAATGCGCCTTTGGCGTTGAATCAAGTAAGTGTTTGGGTTTCCTTGTATCAAATAGAGGTATAGAAGTAAATCCTGCTCAAATTAAAACTATTGATGAAATACCTGATATACTTACGAGCAAAAAAGAAGTTCAACGACTGACATGAAGAATTGCAGCCTTAGGAAGAATCATCTCCAGGTCTTCGAAGAAGAGTTTTAAATTCTTTTCAGTTCTGAAAAAGCATAATCAGTTCGAATGGACTGAAGAATGCCAACATGCTCTCAAAGATCTGAAGGCCTATCTATCAAAACCCCTGTTGTTGTCTAAACCAAAGGAGGGGGAAAGGTTGTATGTCTATCTTGCCATTGCAGAAATTGTCGTAAGTGCAATATTGGTAAGAGAATACAAAGGTAAACAACCTCCAATTTACTATGTAAGCAAGTCTTTATTAGATGTTGAAACTAGATATCCTCGTCTAGAAAAATTAGCCTTAGCTCTAATCATGGCAGCTAGAAAGTTAAGACCGTACTTTCAATGTCACCCAATTACTATTGTAACCTCATATCCACTGAGAAATATTTTACATAAACAAGAGTTATCTGGTAGATTAGCTAAGTGGGCAATAGAATTAAGCGAACATGATATAATATTTCAGCCTAGGACTGCAATAAAGTCTCAAATTTTAGCTGATTTCGTCGCTCATTTTAATATTAGCATAATCCCTGAAGTGGAAAAAGAATTACAAATCTTCAACGGGGCTAATCCAGGAATATGGACCCTATTTACTAACGGCTCTTCTAATGTAAAAGGAGCCGGTTTGGGAATTGTTCTAATATCACCAACGGTGAGAAGATAAGACAAGCTATTAAATGTTATCCCATAACTAACAATGAAGCAGAGTATGAAGTTGTCATTGCAGGGCTTGAACTAGCACGAGAACTATCAATTGAGCATATAGGGATAAAAAGTGGCTCTCAACTAGTGGTAAACCCGATGTAGGGGACTTATACCGCTAGAGAGGCTCAGATGCAACAATATCTGGAAAACGCACGAGAACTAGTAAGACAATTCCAGTCATGGAAGGTTATGCAAATACCGTGGGAGAAAAATGCAAAAGCGGATGCATTAGCTAACCTCGCAGCAGTTACTAACGTGACAAATAAAGACATTGCAATTGTGATACACCTATTTCATTCAGCAATCGACCAGGACAGAAATGAGGTAACATTTAACAATTTAACCTGGGATTGGAGAAAAGAAATTGTAAACTTTTTGCAGAACGGTACCGTACCTGAAGATAAAAAAGCACCTCAAGCACTTCGCCGGAAAGCTGCACGGTACTGCCTAGTTCGTGATACTTTATACCGTAAAATGTTTGGAGGTCCCCTAGAAAAGTGCCTTGGACCCAATCAAACAGAGTACGTGATGAAGGAAGTACACGAAGGACACTACGGAAACCATGCAGGAGCAAGCTCCTTAGTCAAAACCCTAATCAGAGCATGGTATTATTGGCCTAAAATGGAGGAAGATGTTGAGGATTTCGTAGCCAAATGCGACAAATGTCAACGATATGCTAACAATATGCACTGGCCAACAGAGTTACTCCACCCAGTGGTGTCACCATGGCCATTCATGAAATAGGGCATGGATTTAGTGGGACCTCTTCCCCCAGCTAAAGTAAAGGTACGGTTCTTACTCGTATTAATAGATTATTTCACAAAATGGGTGGAGGCATATGCTTTTAAACAGGTGACAGAAAAAAAAGTGAAAAGCTTCATATGGTGACACATAATATGCCGCTTTGGAATACCAAAGGAGATTGTATGTGACAATGGCCCGCAATTCATAGGCTCACAAATCACAAAATTCTTCGAAAGCTGGCAAATCAAACGAATCACTTCATCACCATATCACCCCGTGGCTAATGGGCAAGCCGAGTCAACAAACAAAGTCATTGTTAACAACTTAAAGAAACGATTGGAAAAAAGCCAAAGGAAACTGGCCTGACAAGCTATCGGCAGTATTATGGGCTTATAGAACTACTGCAAAAACAGCCACGGGAGAAACTCCATTTGCGCTTTTTTATGGTTCAGAAGCTTTAATACCGGTAGAAATCGGCGAACCAAGCATGAGGTTCACAACAACAACAGAAGAAATGAACAAAGATGAGTTGAGGACAAAAAAAATTATAGAGCGATATTACAACAGAAAAGCTCACCTCAAATATTTCAAAATTGGGGACTTCGTTCTTAAAAAAGTCTTCCAATCGACAAAGGAAGTCGGTGTAGGAAAGCTAAATCCAAATTGGGAAGGACCTTACAAAGTCCGTGACATTGCTGGAAAAGGCGCTTATGAGCTGGAGACTATGGAAGGCAGAATCTTACCAACCAGTTGGAATGCTGTTCATTTGAAGAAATATTACTTCTAAGTAAAAGGAACACCCCCGGTCAGGTATCATTACGTTCGATTTTATTTTTGTACAGTTAAAATTATACTACCATTTTAGATGATAGGCAAAAAGCTAACCCATCACCAGATGATGATATTAGACCTACATAGACACGAGGAAGTAACTGAATACCCGGTCTAGGGTTACAACTTTCTGATGGACGTTTTTAAGGGTTAAGCAGTCATCATCTAAACTATATACCTTCGAGTCCCGTATGTTTTTCCTTTTCAGGAAAAAGGACCACAAGGAAGGAATAGTCAAGTGCTCGAGATTTTATTCTTCAAAGATCAAACACTTGGGGGACTATATAGTATGGAAGGAAAAGAAGAAGCAAAGAAGACTATCAAAAAAGTCAAATCTCAAAGCCTGAAGATCCATCTTTCCAACAAGTCAACCATTATGAGCAAAATCAAAGAGCCAAAGACAAAAACACAAAGCCTGATTCGGAAACCTTCAAAACATATTCGTAAATGTAAACGAATGTTTAGGTTAAAGGCAGAATGCTAGTTACGGGTAAAAATGCATATCTTTGTACTTATTCAAAAATTGTTGTAAATAAAAACAGTTATGCATAAAAAAGCATTACCCTTGTATTTATTCAAAAAATGTTGTAAATAAAACAGTTACGGGTATAAAAGCATTACCCTTGTATTTATTGAAAAATTGTTGTAAACAAAAACAGTTACGGGTAAGGATTCATACCCTTGTATTTATTCAAAAACTGTTGTAAATGAAAACATTTATACACTTGTATTAATTCAAAAAATTGTTGCAAAAGAAAAACAGTTACGGGTACAACTTCATACCCTCGTGTTTATACCAAATCTGTTGTAAGAAAAACAGTTACAAAAGAGTTATGGACGATACTCAAACACATGTAAAATGTTACGAAAGTTCGAAATAATACAAAGACTTTCTTCAAAATATTGTTAAGAAAAACATGTGAAATTCCTATCTCTCTTTTGTACATTTACACCATTATGAAGTTGAGACGTCTTCTTCATTAAGTGTCGATAAAAAAAGGGCACTCTTTTATAAATCATGCCTATTACGAAAAGGTACGATAAATCTAAGCATTTTTCAATGCAAAGTCCAAAACTAAGGGGTAAATCAAAAACCTCAAAAGAAAGCATGCAAAGATTTAAGAGTGAAACAAAAACTCGAATAAATCAAAAGTCATGCTAATATTAATATCGATATATTACGACAAAAAACTAAGTATTAACCTAGTCTTATCCGAATTTGTTATACAAAAGTTTCCCCTAAGTTGTCAGTTGGGGACTTACAAAGGATCAAACTTTACCCCCAATGGGACCGGGGGTAACCACCAATTGTTGCAAATAAAAAAAAGGATCAAATTCCTTAAACTCTTTCACTAGATGGGGGGTTGTCTTCACTGGAAGGAGGAGCGACTTGAGATGGCGAGACACGAGCAGCAGGGACCTCAGCTTCATGTGAAAAGAAATTCTGACTTTGCTGAGACTTCTCAATTGTCTCTATGGTTTTAGCAATTTCGGCTTCCAAGTCAAAATTCTCTTGGCCCATTTCCGTCAATGTGTCAAGAAGGGCATTCAAATAAGCCCAATTAATATCGACAATTGCTTTGTCCTCAAGAGCCTCGTAGTCTTTCTCCCATTGTTCAGCTTCGGCTCTTAGCTCATCTCTCTCAGCCACGACAACATCATAAGAAGCCTGCAAAGGAGCAAGGGATCTTTCAGGAAACTGGACCTTATCCGTAGATTTACGAAGATCCTCTTGGGTTTGGGTGAGCAATTGTACGAGTTCGCCAGAGTATGCCTCCTTTTGGTCCAACAAAGCCTTCAGGCTCCTAATCTCTTATGTGGCACGGGAAAGCTGCTCCGCAAAGGAAGACTCCAAGATATTTTTGTCCTTGCCTACCTGGTTTGAAGACACCTTCTCTATGGCCAGTTCTGCTGCAATAACTCTAACATGCTGCTCCAAGGTACACTTTTTCTCCTCCATTGCCTCCATATCAAGATGTAAACTCTCGTACTACTCCTTCCAATTGTCAGCCTCAGTATGGAAGTCATTCACCGATTGCTTCACTTGAACGATTCTCTTCATTACTCTATGCCTATGAGGTTGATCTACATAAAAGGATAAGTTAGGTACGGTAAAATATATAAATACATATGAATGAAGAGCAAGTTTTACCTTTAGGGACGAGTGCACAATCTCGTTCATCCAAGTCAATGAGTTGTGGCTTTCCAGCTTAGACTTCTCAACCGGGCCTATCAATGTCTTTAACCATACATCAGCCTGGCCCGACTTTTTCAAGAGGATGCCCGCTGCAGGAACCTCTATTGTAACTTGCTTCATCACCCCCTTGCTGGAAAAACCTACTTCAACAGCAGAAGGCACAGAAGTGGGGGCGGGTGAAGGAGCTACGGGCGGAGTAGGATGAGGAGCAGAAATAGCTATGGGAGAAGAAACAGCAACGGGATCAATGAACGGAAGTTCCGCAGAAGCAAGAGGAGAGAAAACAGCAAGAGGGGCTTCATCAGAAACGGCACCAAAACCTTGTTGGAACAGGTGATCAATGAAATCACGAACAGGAGAGGGAGTTGCATCTTCGGGAGCGGAAAGTTCTGATTCAGGCATGGGAGGATCAGCAACGGGCACAGATTCATCGTCAGAGACGAACCTCTTCCTACGTGACCTATGGACCAGCGAACCCTCCTCCTGTTCTTCTTCATCCTCCAAGGTCCTGGACCCACTTGCCTTTTTTTTCGACGAGGAGGAGCCAACAATGATCTCCTAAGCCTTAGCCAGGGACAACTTTGAAGTGGACATAGCAGCAACAGAAATTTCACGAGCAGGAAACCCTACCAAATGAAAGGGATCAGATAAAGCTCAAAAAGGGAAGAAGTAAAAAAGAACCTCACTTACCATGGGTTTTCACCTTCCAACCAAACCTCGAAGAGAGGTTCTTCAACGAACGTTTTTCTAAAGGAGCAATTAACAAAAGCTTTTCTACCCAATCACGGAAACCGGAGACATTGTCGACGGTTCCCATGGTTCTTGCAAAAGAAAAAGAAACACTCACGGTACTGATAATTTATCAAAATCAAAGAAAAGGAAAGTGAGCAAAACTGTACTCACGTGCAAAGTTTCACTTCTCAGAGAAGGGGAGATTTTCTTCACCTACTAAACCTGCAGTAGGGACAGCAACATACCGGGCATACCACCCTCTATCCTTGTCATCATCCGGAGTAACTAACACCCTTTTACTCCTAGCCGCGAGAGTAAACACTCCTTGGCGGAACAACATCGGAGAATAGAGGTGAATAAGATGATGAAACGTAAAGGGTACGGAAGCTAAACTGGCCAAATACCTAAGGCACGCGACTACTTGCCAAACAAGAGGACGACTTGTCCCAAGAAAACTTTGAAGAATCGACAAAACTCAATGATAACATGGTCGATGGGAGGCTTGAATTCTAATATGAAGGGATAAGTATAAACATAAGAATAACCAGTTCTATAAGAGGTTATTCTTTGGTTATCGTTAGGAACTACAACAGGAAAATCAGGCTTCCAACAACAATCCTTGTGTACGAGTGACACTAAACCCTCTGTTATTTAGGTAGGATAAAGGTCAGCACTATCATGTGATGACATGGAAGAAAGCTGCTCACTCATGGCCTCACTATCCTTGGCAAAAGAATACTCGGCAGGAACTATCTCATCGACTCTCGGCTAACGAAGAGGTTCATTGTGTTCTCTACTCTTTGATGAAGATCTAGAAGCCCTAGACCTCGAAGAAGACAAAGAAACAACAGACCTAGAAGAAGATGGGGGAGTGATATGAGAAGAAGAAGAACCCCTGGAAGGTGTAGAACTTAATCTCCTAAGTCTACCACCCTTCCTACTCCGTGTTTGAGCAGAAGAATGAGTCAATTCATCTACAATGATGACCTTTTTGGATTGTTGGTTTGAAGAAGACATGTTTACAAGAAGGAAGAATTTACAAATAACGAAAGAAGGTTAGAAGTTTTTCGTGAAAGTAAAGAAAGGAAAAGAGGTATTTATACTAGAAGGCGACCGTCAAAAAATGGAAAAAAATAGTGATGTGAAAGTCATAATTGAAACTGTCACTTCGTGACTGATGCAACCGCAAAAAGCCCTAAAAGGCGTTGAATAGTTGCAGAACGAATCCGAGAATGCCACGTGTCATGGGCATTAAATAGAAGTGACAAGCGACATATACGTTCGGAGACGGATGCAATGGTACGAGTGAAGCGGCGGCAAAATATTCCCGCCATAAATGAGTATCCACTTACCAAATACTTAATCGATAAATAAATGGTAAGTGGGACTATCTGTATTGGTAAAAATAATCTTCACACGTGTACTAATTACGATGACTAAGCAAACATGTGGAGCAATGAAAACATGACAACTGGACGAGACTTTACGGAGAGGTACGAGACAAAAAGAAACAAAACAGCATACCCACGAGGTAATCAGATACGGCGATCTCAATCTAATTGAGGAGATGAAGAGACACAATCAAAATGAATCAAGGCAGAATAAAGGGCAGATTCGAAGATCTTCAATCAATGAGCCAAACGTTACATAATTTTCACGCAACAACTACGATTAATCATTGTAACATTACATTAATGCCATTATTAGTCATTAATGCTCAATCACTGAAAAGAGTAGATGTTATATTAAGAAATTCCCTATATAAGGGAGTAAAATATAACTTGTATGGACACGTTCGAACAACTATTGAAATATACTTACTTTTACGCATCTTTACCGCTTTCTATTTACGAATCTATTTACAATTATTTGCATATTCTCTTGATTATCAGAAACCCGAGTTCTTCTTAAAATAGATTTGGCAATGAATCTAATTCTTTGGTTAAACAATAGGTGTATTACAAAGTGGCTTGTAATAGGTGTTAGTGAGGGATTAAGGAGTTAATTCCTAGGTTGCATAGTTTGTAATTTAAAATGTCACTCATAGTGAAGTTGAAATAATACAAGTGTAGGTCGTGGTTTTCAATCCCATTGAGCCGGGAATTTTCCACGTAAAACTTCCCACCTTCATTTACATTCTGTTGTGCAAGTATAATCTATGGAAACTAATATAGAACCTGGCCTCTATATAGTTTGGTGGACTCTTATATTCTATCAATTGGTATCAGAGCAGGTTCTTTCTATCAGGCTAACACCTAGAAAGGATCCTCATGGATGCTCAATCAAACTTCGAAGAAGGTCAGTCCACTTACAGGCCACCTAGGTTCAATGGCCAATACTATGGGTGGTGGAAGACAAGGATGCATGACTTTATCATGTATGAAGACTCCGAGTTGTGGTACGTCATCTGTGAAGGTACCTTCCTAAGATGAGGAAGGAGTTCAATGATGCTGATCGAAAAGCCATTGAGAAAAAATTACGTGCTAAGAAAATACTAGTTTGTGGAATAGGTCCTGATGAATACAATAGAATATCTGCTTGTCAATCTGCAAAAGAAATATGGGAAGCTCTACAGACTGCTCACGAGGGAACCACTCAGGTGAAGCAATCTAAGACTGACATTCTCACCACTGAGTACGAGCTCTTCAGAATGAAGGATGATGAATCCATTCAAGATATGCACACTCGATTCACTTCCATCATCAATGAGTTGCACTCTCTTGGTGAAATCATTCTAAGAAACAAGCCTGTGAGAAAGATCCTCAGCGTGCTGCCTAGCTCTTGGGAAAGTAAGGTAAACGCTATAACTAAGGCAAAGGATTTGCAGGCACTGACCATAAACGAGCTGGTTGGAAATTTGAAGACATACGAAATGAAGAAGAAGAAGAAAGAAAGTGAGAGAAGAGAACCAAAGAGGGAAAAGAACCTGGTTCTTAAGACGTAAAATAATGACTCAAGTGGTGAATACAGTGATATGGAATACCTGACTAGAAGAATTCAGAAAAAAGGTTCGCGGGAATGGAGGTAATCCCAAATAGGGGCAGTTCTAGTAAACCAAAGAATTAGGACCTTTGTCATAAATATGGGAAGTTAGGACACTTCATCAAAGACTGCTGTAAAGACCCGTAAAATTTCTAACTAAAAGCGATGCCCGGATAGGTCCCCATGTTGATATAACTGTAGAAATTCTTAAAACGGACCCCTTTGGAGTGAAAAGTACACCAGGACTTAAAAGATAGAATTTTCCAAAATTGCGCGGGTTTGCGGTCCACTATGCGATCGCAGATCATGTATGCAGACCACATAGTGGTCGCATACCTGGACAATTGCTGTCCATTTTGAGGACAGTTATGCGGCCCATAATGCGATCGCATTTCATGAAATGCGGGCCGCATAGTTGACGCATTCATGCACCTATCATTTTGCGGAGGGAGTTATGCGACACACTATGCGATAGCATAAAAGGTATGCGGACCGCATAGCTGCCGCATACCTGGGCAGTCTGTTTCTCTTTTTGGCCCAGCTGAGGGCCGCTTATGCGACAGGTCTGCGGACCGCATAGAAGGAATACGATCGCATACCTGCATCGGGGCTTCTAATTTCTAATTTTAAAACCCGACTCCCAGCTTAATAAAACACCCATCCCCTTCGTTTTAATGACTATCTGATTAAAATAGAGAGAAGTGGGAGTAGGTTCTAGTGAGAGAAAGTCAGCATCTCCACCAAATTGATCCTTCATCTCTACTCAGGCCTGGAATTAATCGAGTAGTCATCATATTCTTCATCATAAAAGGTAAGTTTCTACCCCATTTTCCCTTAAGTCCCAGATTCTAGTTAAAATGGAACACACATAGGTTAGTTCTTTAAGGTAAGAGTTAAAAACCTTGCACGCATGTGATTAGTTTACCATAATCTAGTAAAGGGAAGTAGGTTAGAGTGATCTTCCACACAAAAAAAGGGTTATGCAATCAAAAGGAACACATAGCGTTTGATAAAATGCCCACATGAGTCCAAGTCATATTCATGATTCCTAATCCTAGGTTTAAATGTGTCACATTGTAAATTAGATTGAAGGCGCTAGAAGGTCCGGTGATTGGGGATAGAAATTTAAGGAGAAATTCCAATTCGAGGTATGTATGGCTAACTCTAATCTTCACAGGATAAACCCGTTGTGTTCACTTTCCGGGTATGACTCTCTTGTTGATTATCTATGAAATTTATGGGTTCTATGTGCCTAATTGAGGAATTCTTGCTTCTATATTGTCCCATGCTGCTACCATGTTGTTATGTTATTTGAGTGTATAAATTGTGGTCATCATGTTCCCTTTCTACTATGTGTGTGATCTTATTATGTGATGGATGTGAAAAAATGTGAAAGGATGGACTTATATGGAATACGAATAAAGATATGGCAATGACATGAAATACGAATCAAGAGGTTGAATTGATATGAAACATGAATCTATGAATTGGATTGGTATGGAATATGGATTAAAGGATGGATTGTTGTGAAATATGAATCAAAGATTTCTAATGATATGAAAGATGAATCAAAGAATGATATGTGTTGGGGATCAAAAAGGTTAAAACTGATGAAAGTGATCTAACATATCCATGAATTGACCAGGAGAATGTCCTAGGGGTGAGATGGGCTATCCGATCTGGATGGGATCGGACTCCATGTCATACACATGGATGACTTGATATTGTGATATGATGATTATTATTGTCCTCATTGTTTCAATTGAGATGGCCTAGCCGATCGGGCATAGATCAGATTCTGTGTGCAGTGCACATGACACGGTGTTAGCCTAGCCGATTCGGGTAGAGCGGACTCCGTGTGAACAAGCCACGGTGGTGATATGAGATGTGATGATATTCGGACCTCACCTAGGATGGCTTAGCCGATCGGGAAGAGATCGGACTCCATGTGACAACGACACGGTGGATCAGTAATAATAATAACAAGATGAAACTTAAAAGAACATAATCCAAAAGATGGCAAAACGGGAGGAGGGACGTGGAAATTCTTGTTTGTGTTTTCCCTTGCTTCGGTGCATTATTGTATGATACCTCTACTTGAGTTTGACTATTGATGTTTATCCTTTCTATACTAGATTTGTTCATACATACTAGTACTATTCAATGGTACTAACGTCCCTTTTGCCGGGGGCGCTACATCTTTTAAATGGATGTAGGTGGTTCTGTAGCAGGTAGCACTGATCGCCGATAGTGGTGCCTTTCCTCCATCCCTTCAGTAGTTCCGGTGAGCCCCATTTCCTCTCGGGGCTGTGTGTAGTTCATGTTGACTCATTTTGTATATGTCGTTCTTTTGAGGTATAATCGGGGCCTTGTTACCGTCAAGTCTATGTATTCTTTTCCGTACTCTTTGAGGCTCCGTAGACATTATGTGGGTTGTAAATATATTTTGGGTAGTTTTTGTACTTACTCGTAATCATGGTTCCGTATCGGGAATGTTGTACTTAGTATGTATGTTTTGGTAAGATCTAATGTTAAAAACGTTAAAAGAGGAAAAATGGACTTTATGTTGTGAATCCACGCTCTTTATTTTCTCTTGCTATTTCATACGAATAATGTATGCTATAAACAAGGGGAAGCGCGTTGGGTAGGAAAGGCATATCAGGTTCGCTTGACCGGGTTCATTCAGTTAGGCCCCGGTCCCGTCCCTCGATTTTGGGGCGTGACAAACTTGGTATCAGAGCCTAAGGTTTTAAAAGTGTCCTAGGATGTCTCGAAACCGTGTCTAGTATATCTCTTCTTATCGGTGAGTTGTCGACCACATCTATGATTAGGGGGCTGCATGGACATTTAGGAAAATACCCTTTATTGTCATTATGTATTGTGCGATGTGGTGAAAGGTGAGGTTGTTGTCTCTAACTCGTGCATTATTCCAACTTTCAGTAAATGGCACCCAATAAGAGAGCTCGACTCGGCCTAGAGGCCAATGCCACCCCAAGTGTGGCCATAAATTCTCAATCTGATGGTGCGGGCGAGGACAATCCCCCGACTATGAATCTGCCTGACTCCTCCGTTCCATGCCAGACTATTCCAGTTCCTGCTCCAGGGGAGGGTGCTACGATCCCTCCCGCTGATTCCGCTGATGTTCCTGATCCAGCTTCAGCTTCCGGTCCCGGTATTTTTGATGGGGACCTTAGGGGAGTTATTCAAATGTTGACACAGCTAGTGACCTCCCAGGACCAAAGATCAAATGTTTCCCCTTCGTCTTCTAGCGAGCAAAGGGATTCTTCAGGTTCTAGAGTCAACCGGTTTCTTCAGTTAGCCCCTCAGAAGTTCACAAGTACTGACCCAGAGGCTGATCCTTAGGATTTTCGACGAGATGTACAAGACCCTCCGAGTTATGAGGGCTACTGAGACAAAGGGGGTGGAGTTAGCTTCCTATCGTTTGAAGGGAGCGGCGTATTCGTGGTTCGAGATATGGGAGGATTCCCGGGGGGAGGGGAGCCCTCCGGCGAGATGGGATGATTTTGAAGAGGCCTTCGTGGATCATTTCTTGCCCGGCGAGAATAGGGAAGACCATGCTACAGAGTTTGAGGTCCTCAAGCAGGGCAACCAGTGTGTGGGGGAGTACCACATGGAGTTCGTGCGCCTGTCAGAATATGCTATTCACATGGTGTCGACTATGGAGGACAGAGTTCGTTAGTTTGTTCAGGACCTTGGTCCCTTGGTTGTTAATGAAGCTGCTACAACTGCTCTGCATTCAGATATGAACTATGGGAAGATTGTTGGATTCGCCCAGGCTATAGAGGCTCGAAAATTGAAGATAAGAATGGAGAGAGAAAGTGGTAGTAGGGCACGGTCAACGGGAAACTCTAGGATTTCTTTTAAAGGTGGGAGACCAGTCCTCGGGAGAGGGTCATCCGGACCACCCCAGTCTCATGCTCAGTCATCAGCTAGTGCCCCACCACCAGGTCGTTGCCATCATCATCAGCAAAGAGGCCGTTTTGGGGCCAGTTCAGGCAGTAGGGGGTTCCATCAACCAGGTCATTCAGGTGGGAGGTTCCAACAGAAGCAGAGGGGACCGTTCCCCAAGTGTGAGAGGTTTAATGCGGGGCCCTGTTATCTGGATCGACCAGTATGCTATGGTTGTGGGTGAAGGGTCACATTCAGAGAAAATGCCCTTCATTCCGCCAGGGAGCAGGTTGGGGTGCCGCCCAGCCATCCAGTTCTTTAGCTGCTACATCTTCAGCACGCCCACCAGCCCGAGGCCCCTCAGCACCAGCAGGGCGTGGTACAGCTAGGGGTGGTGCACGAGGTCGGGGAAGACCCAGTCGGTTCTATGCTTTGAGTGGTCGACAGAGTGCGGAGGCTTCTCCGGATGTTGTCACAGGTATCCTGACTGTTCAATCACATGATGTTTATACTCTTATTGATCCCGGGTCTTCCTTATCATATGTCACTCCTTTTATTACTTCGAGTTTTGGGATAGAGCCCGAACAGCTCCATGAGCCGTTCTCAGTGTCGACTCCGGTTGGTGAATCTATTACGGCCGCAAGAGTCTATAGGAATTGTGTTATCACGGTGCGTGGTCGGGATACCACGGCCGATATTATTGAGCTAGGAATGGTAGATTTTGATGTAATTATGGGAATGGATTGGCTCTATTCGTGCTTTGCTAAACTCGACTGTCGGACCAGGATTATGAGGCTTGAGTTTACTAATGCACCAGTTATTGAGTGGGAGGGGAATAATATCGTGCCAATAGGTAGGTTTATTTCCTATCTTAAGGCCTCAAATATGATCAGAAAAGGGTGCATCTACCATTTAGTCCGGGTTGCGGACACCACTTCAGAGGTGCCTGCTCCCGAGTCTGTGCCTGTTGTGAATGAATTTCTTGAAGTATTTTTGGATGAGCTTCCTGGGATTCCACCAGATAGAGAGATCGATTTCGGGATTGATGTATTGCTAGATACGCAGCCAATATCTATTCCACCCTACAGAATGGCGCCAGCAGAATTGAGAGAGTTGAAGGAGCAATTGAAAGATCTCCTAAAACGGGTTTCATTCGGCCAAGTGTGTCGCCTTGGGGCGCACCGGTTCTTTTTGTCAGAAAGAAAGATGGGTCTATGCGAATGTGTATTGATTATCCGCATCTCAACAAGGTCACCATAAAAAACAAATACCCATTGTCGCGGATATATGATTTGTTCAACCAATTGCAAGGTGCTAGGTTCTTCTCAAAGATTGATTTACGGTCCAGGTATCACTAATTAAAGATCAGGGAGCAGGATATTCCTAAGACCGCCTTCAGGACTCGTTATGGGCACTTCAAATTCTTGGTGATGTCTTTTGGGCTGACCAACGCCCCAACAACCTTTATGGATCTTATGAATCGGGTTTTCAAGCCATTTCTCGACTCTTTCGTGATCGTTTTCATCGACGATATCCTTGTGTATTCGCGAAGTCAGGAAGACCATGCTAATCACCTCAGGGCAGTTCTGCAAACTCTTCATCAGCCCCAGTTGTATGCAAAGTTCTCAAAATGCGAGTTTTGGCTAGAATCAGTTACCTTTTTGGGCCATGTTTTTTCTAGGGAAGGGATTCGGGTTGATCCCCAAAAGATCGCAACGGTGAAGGATTGGCCTAGACCAACGACCCCGATAGAGATTCGGAGTTTCTTGGGTTTAGCTAGATATTATCGGAGGTTCATGGAAGGATTCTCTACTCTCGCCTTCCCATTAACTAAGCTGACGCAAAAAGCGGTTAAGTTCTAGTGGTCTGATGCTTGTGAAAAGAGTTTCCAGGAATTGAAATCAAGATTGACTTCGGCACCAGTGTTGACCTTGCCAGAAGGTACATAGGGGTTTGTGGTGTATTGTGATGCTTTGAGGGTTGGTTTGGGGCATGTGTTGATGCAAGGTGGTAAGGTTATAGCTATGCTTCAAGGCAGCTCAAGAACCACGAAAGGAATTATCCGACGCATGATTTGGAGCTCGTAGCGGTTGTCTTTGGATTGAAAATCTAGCGGCATTATCTTTATGGTGTTCACAAACCACACGAGTCTTCCGTATTTATTCAAACAGAAGGAATTAAACTTGAGGCAGAGGAGATGGTTGGAATTGCTCAAAGATTATGATATGAATATTTTGTACCATCCAGGGAAGGCGAATGTGGTGGCAGACTCTCTTAGTCGGAAATCCATAGGTAGTTTGGCTCATTTAGAAGCAGGTCAGAGGCCTTTGGCTCGGGAGGTTTACCAGTTGGCCAATCTGGGGGTTTGTCTTTCGGCCTCAAACGAAGGGAGTGTTGTGGTGCATAACGGAGCGGAATCTTCGCTTGTGGCGGAAGTCAAGGAAAAGAAATTCAATGATCCAGCATTGGCACAATTAAGAGAGGCAATTCTAAATCACAAGACCACATCATTTTCACTCGGCAATGGCGACGGTGTCTTGCGGTGTCAGGGAAGACTATGTGTTCCGGAGGTGGATGATCTTCGGGAGAGATTTATGGCAGAGGCTCGCAATTCTAGATATTCTGTACACCTAGGTTCTACTAAAATGTATCACGATCTCAAGGAGATTTATTGGTGGAATGGTATGAAGAGGGGTGTGGCGGACTTTGTGGCTAGGTATCCGAACTGTCAGCTAGTGAAGGCCGAGCATCAGAGGCCCGGTGGGTCAACGCAGCTTATAGAAATACCAATATGTAAATGGGAGATGATCAATATGGACTTTGTGGTGGGGTTACCCCGCACTTCGCGTAAGTTCGACTCAATTTGGGTAATAGTGGATCGGCTCACGAAGTCAGCGCATTTCTTGCCAGTCAAGTCCACTGATACTGCAGAACAATATGCTCAATTGTATATCAAAGAAATAGTCAGGCTTCATGGCACTCCAGTTTCTATTATCTCGGATCGAGGGGCCCAGTTCACAGCTAACTTTTGGAAGAAATTTCAGCAAGGTATGGGTACGCAGGTAAATCTCAGCACAACCTTCCACCAGTAGACTGATGGGCAAGCAGAGCGAACTATTCATACGCTTGAAGACATGTTACGAGCTTGTGTACTTGATTTTAAGGGTAACTGGGATGATCATTTGCCACTTATAGAGTTTTCTTACAATAACAGTTTCCATGCTAGTATTCAGATGGACCCATTTGAGGCATTGTACGGAAGAAGGTGTATATCTACGATTGGATGGTTCGAGGTTGGTGAGGCGGAACTGCTAGGACCAGATCTTGTGCATCAAGCAATGAAGAAGGTTAGAATCATAAAGGAGAGGTTGAAAACTGCTCAAAGTCGTTAGAAATACTATTCGGACGTTCGACGTAGGGATTTGGAGTTTCAAGTAGATGATTGGGTATTCTTGAAGGTATCTCCCATAAAGGGAGTCATGTTATTTGGAAAGAACGGGAAATTGAGCCCAATGTATGTCGGGCCGTATAGGATCGCTCAGAGGATAGGACAAGTGGCGTATAGGCTGGAGTTGCCTCCTGAAATGTCATTGGTGCACCCGGTGTTTCATGTGTCCATGTTAAAGAAGGTGATTGGAGATCCATCTATCATTGTGCCGGTTGAGACCGTTGAAGTTAACGAAGAATTGTCATATGAAGAGGTTCTGGTTGCTATTCTCGATAGGCAAGTTTGTAAGTTGAGAACAAGAAGATTGCTTCGGTTAAAGTGTTATGACGGAATCACCAAGTCGAGGAAGCCACATGGGAAGTGAAAAATGAAATGAAAAAGAAATACCCTCGTTTGTTTGAATAAGTCAGGTAGTTGTTTATGAAAGTGGTCATCTCTAAGTTTTGTGTCATATCTTGTGTAAAACCACCCCACTCCCCTAATCCCCCATTCTCTTATGACTTCTCAACTTTGTGCCATATTTGTATGTGTTGTGTTAGTTGAATTATGTGCAATTCATTGAAATAACTGAATTATGTGACATTCGTTGTGTTAACTGAACTATGTGGGACTTGTTGAATTATGTTTAGGGGGCGCTCTAGCAGGTGGATAGGCCTATTTACAAAGGAAACTCTGGCAAAATTTTTAGAAATATCGGAGTTAGTGAAAATTGGGGGTTGGAATTTTGTGTTTTCATACCCGAGTGATTTCCCGATCCTCATTCGAGGACGAATGATTTTTAGTGGGGGAGGATGTAAAGACCCGTAAAATTTCTAACTAAAAGCGATGCCCGGATAGGTCCCCATGTTGATATAACTGTAAAAATTCTTAAAACGGACCCATTTGGAGTGAAAAGTACCCCAGGACTTAAAAGATAGTATTTTCCAGAATTGTGCGGGTCTGCGGTCCACTATGCGATCGCAGATCATGTATGCAGACCGCATAGTGGTCGCATACCTGGACAGTTGCTGTCCATTTTGAGGAAAACTATGCGGCCCATAATGCAATCGCATTTCATGAAATGTGGGCCACATAGTTGTCGCATTCATGCACCTATTTTTTGCGGAGGCAGTTATGCGGCGCACTACGCGATCGCATAACAGGTATGCGGACCGCATAGCTGCCACATACCTGGGCAGTCTGTTTCTCTTTTTGGCCCAGCTGAGGGCCACTTATATGACAGGTATGCGGACCGCATAGCAGGAATGTGATCGCATTCCTGACCGCATAGCAGGAATGCGATCGCATTCTTGACCGCATACCTGCATCGGGGCTTCTAATTTCTAATTTTAAAACCCGACCCCCAGCTTAATAAAACACCCATCCCCTTCATGTTTAACGACTATCTGATTAAAATAGAGAGAAGTGGGAGTGGGTTCTAGTGAGAGAAAGTCACAATCTCCACCAAATTGATCCTCCATCTCTACTCAGGCCTGGAATTAATCGAGTAGTCATCATCTTCATCATCATAAGAGGTAAGTTTCTACCCCATTTTCCCTTAATTCCCAGATTCTAGTTAAAAACCCTGCATGCATGTGATTAATTTACCATAATCTAGTAAAGGGAAGTAGGTTAAAGTGATCTTCCACAAAAAGGGGTTATGCAATCTAAAGGAACACATAGCGTTTGATCAAATTCCCACATGAGTCCAAGTCATATTCATGATTACTAATCCTAGGTTTAAATGTGTCACATTGTAAATTAGATTGAAGGCACTAGAAGGTCCGGTGATTTGGGATAGAAATTTTAGGAGAAATTCCAATTCGAGGTATGTATGGCTAACTCTAATATTCATAGGATAAACCCGTTGTGTTCACTTTTCAGGTATGACTCTCTTGTTGATTATCTATGGAATTTATGTGTTCTATGTGCCTAATTGAGGAATTCTTGCTTCTATATTGTCCCATGTTGCTACCATGTTGTTATGTTATTTGAGTGTATAAATTGTGGTCATCGTGTTCCCCTTTTACTACGTGTGTGATCCTATTATGTGATGAGTGTGAAAAAATATGAAAGGATGGACTGATATGGAATACGAATAAAGATATGGTAATGACATGAAATACGAATCAAGAGGTTGAATTGATATGAAACATGAATCTATGAAGTGGATTGTTATGGAATATGGATTAAAGGATGGATTGTTGTGAAATATGAATCAAAGGATTCTGATGATATGAAAGATGAATCAAAGAATGATATGTGTTGGGGATCAAAAGGGTTAAAACTGATGAAAGTGATCTAAAATATCCATGAATTGACCATGAGAATGTCTTAGGGGTGAGATGGCCTATCCGATCTGGCTGGGATAGGACTCCATGTCGTACACATGGATGACTTGATATTGTGATATGATGATGATTATTGTCATCACTATTTCAGTTGAGATGGCCTAGCTGATCGGGCAGAGATCGGACTCCGTGTGCAGTGCACATACCACAGTGTTAGCCTAGCCGATTCGGGTAGAGATCGGATTCCGTGTGAACAAGCCACGGTGGTGATATGAGATGTGATGATATTCGGACCTCACCTAGGATGCCTTAGCCGATCGGACAGAGATCAGACTCCATGTGAAAACGACACGGTGGATCAGTAATAATAATAACAAGATGAAACTTAAAATAACATAATCCAAAAGATGGCAAAACGGGAGGAGGGATGTGGAAATTCTTGTTTGTTTTTCCATTGCTTCGGTGCATTGTTGTATGATACCTATACTTGAGTTTGACTGTTGATGTTTATCCTATCTAGAGTAGGTTTGTTCATACATACTAGTACTATTCAATGGTACTAACGTCCCTTTTGCCGGGGGCGCTACATCTTTTAAATGGATGTAGGTGGTTCTGTAGCAGGTAGCGCTGATCGCCGATAGTGGTGCCTTTCCTCCATCCCTTCAGCAGTTCCGATGAGCCCCATTTCTTCTCGGGGCTGTGTGTAGTTCATGTTGACTCATTTTGTATATGTCGTTCTTTTGAGGTATAGTCAGGGCCTTGTTGCCGACAAGTCTATGTATTCTTTTTCGTACTCTTAGAGGCTCCGTAGACATTATGTGGGTTGTAAATATATTTTGGATAGTTGTTGTACTTACTCGTAATCATGGTCCCATATCGGGAATGTTGTACTTAGTATGTATGTTTTTGTAAGATATAATGTTAAAACGTTAAAAGAGGAAAAATGGACTTTATGTTGTGAATCCACGCTCTTGATTTTCTCTTGCTATTTCATACGAATAATGCATGCTATAAACACGGGGAAACGCATTGGGTAGGAAAGGCAGATCAGGTTCGCTGACCGGGATCATTCGGTTAGGCGCCGGTCCCGTCCCTCGGTTTTGGGGCGTGACAACTGCCCTCTCCTAAAGCAAGAACATTTCAAGCACAACTTAGACAAAGCAGTCAAGAGGAACCCTGTTCCTGATAAACGCTTCAAAAGAAAGAATACCGCTGACAATGTTGTGAAGCAAGCTCTTGCAGCATGAGGAGACTCCTCCAGTGAGTCTGAAGAAGAAACCGATGCATGTGACAATCCAATTATGGCAGTGGAAAGTGAAACAACTGAATATGACTAAATCTTTGATTTGATGGGACAATCAGATGACGATGAAGATGACGACAATAATGAGGTAAACTTTCTGGATGTTAAGTGAAATCTGAAATCCGACTCTACTAAAAAGCTCATGTCATTGGAAAATGTGTTAATTGATGCTTACCATAGTCTTATAAATGATAAGGATGATCTAACTATGAAATTAGGAGATGTTGAACAAACCAAAGATGACATGGTAGTTTGTGTTGTTGATTTGAAGGAAAAAATAGATAATCTGAAAAATGAAAAGGAGGTTCTAGCTGAGAAAATCACTAGCATAGAACACGAAAGAGATGATTTAATGGTGGTGGTGGTTGACCTAAAAGAAACATTGAGAGTATCAGTAAAGAAAAGGAAGTTTTAATTGAGAAAGTTGCTTTCACTGAGCAAGAAATAAATGATATTTTAGTAGTGATAGTAGACTTAAAGGAAACAATAGAGGAACTTAAAACTGAAAGTAGGCCTGAAAATTCTGAAAAAGGAAAAGAAGTTGCGAGTAAGGCACACATTAAAATTCAGAATGAGTTGAATTTGGTAAAAAACTAGTTTGTGTGCTGAACTTGAGAAAAATAGACAGCTTCAGTCAGAATTAGAAAGAGTTAACAGTGATCTTGAAAAGTCTCTTAAGTGAACCTGGTCCTCTGATGCTATTACTTCCATGTATGTGAACGATGGTGGAAATAGTCAGGGAATAGGGTTTCAAAGGGAGAAAACTCCCTACAACCCTCATAGCAAGTATATTACTATACCCGACAATTGGCTATGTATCCACTGTGGTAACAATGGGCATTTCAAACAAAACTGCAAGGCTAGGGTTCAGTCTCTTCAGAAAAATAAGATTTTTGCTGAAAGAGTAACTACTGCTAGAGGACCTGGTGCCACTCATAGAAAACGCATATTACCTGCATGGACTAAAAAGTACTCATTCATCCCTTTCCTCATTACAAGAGACCCAAACTTGTTTGGGTTCCTAAATCTAACCCTTGATTTCCTTGTGCAGGGAGCAGTGAAAGGAAGCAACCAGTAATGGTACATGGACAGTGGATGTTCATAGCACATTACAGGAAATACCATGGATTTTCTTCCACTGAAATCCTTGCAAGGAGGGAGTGTATCCTTCGGAAACGGCAAAAAGGGGTACATTCTTGGTGTTGGAAGAATTGAAAAATCACCCACTCACTCAATTGAGAACGTGTACTATGTCAATGGCCTCAAGTACAGTCTCTTGAGTGTTTGATAGACTCTTATATTCTATCATTGTCTTTTTCCTATATAAGCCTACAAAGGACAAGCATCCAAGGGTATAGTTATAAAGTCATCGCCTTTTGGTTTAAAATATAAATAAATATTTAAATAATATCTTGTATACTGAACTTTAATACAACGAACTAAACACAAATAAGAAATAACTTTTGCATTACTAATCCCTCCATAGTTTATGTTTTCGAATCAAATGACCCTTAAGAGTTGGTAGTAAAAATAGCAAGGGCTAGCCAGTTTTCGGACGGGTCATTCAAAAATAGCCAGCATTTGTAAAGTCATCGAAAAATAGTTACTATTTTGCTGCATCACGGAAAGTTCCTGCATAATATACTGGAGATCGATACACCTGGGTATGAACTTCCAGCATATTATGCTGGAATTCCAACACGCAAAAAGTTCCCACAAAATATACTGGAGATTGGAACACATGTGTATGAACTTCCAGCATATTATGCTGGACCGGTGTATTATACTGGAACTTCAGCATATTATGTTGGAGTTCTGGTGTACCTATGTTGGACCTCCAGTATACTTATGTTGGAACTCCAGTATATTTGTTCTAGTATATTATGCTAGAGTATTTTCCGGACATTGAGCAATATTTTCGTTCAGACTTATCATTACATGAAATGGCTAAATTTTGATTACTTTTGAAACTGTGACTATTTTTGAATGACCACTTGCAAATCTGGCTATTTTTAAATTTCTCCCGAGTCAGCAACATAGACCTATACCCATTTAACCTATACCTATTTTTTAATTTTTTTTAAACTTATACCCACCTTTTAAATAACTTCAGCCCCTTTTCCTCGCTGAGCTGAAGTTCGCCGGTTACAAACAAAAACTTCAGCTCTAGAGCTGAAGTTCGCCGGTTACAAACAAAGACTTCAGCTCTAGAGCTGAAGTTCCCCAGTTACAACGACAAAAACTTCAGCTCTAGAGCTGAAGTTCCCCAGTTGCAAAGACAAAAACTTCAGCTCTAGAGCTGAACTTCAGGTCCGTCTACTAGAATGCTGAAGTTTTGCGTGATTGCCTTTGCTACTTCAGCCCCGTATGCTGAAGTTATGTGAATAAGCGGGTACGCTTGCAATTATTTTTGCAAAGCGAATATAAATTAAAACGTGACACAAAAAACGGACACATATGCAAATGCCTCTCGTATTGTTTTATTGGGCTTCAAGGTTTATGGAGAGGCCCAATACGTAAAGATTTTCCATCCTAATAGAAGAATTAATTTAGTTAGCCACCTATTCAACTACTTAAATTAAATATCGCCAGAGAATCTATCTATACTATATTAAAAGCACGAAGGCTCTTAGCGAAATATCGTTCGGCTTTTTTACCCTTTAAAAATATATTTTACATTGGATAAAATTGTAAAATCAAAAAACATTCCTTATATTTAGGAGTTCTAAATAAAAAATTCTAATATAATTTAGTGTTTGATATCTTCTCTCAATTAGGATACAATATATTAAGACACAAAAGAATAAAAAAAAGTAGGAGGAAAGATTTTTGTTGGTTTCCAACAAGGAAACTTCACGTTTTATATGGTATTTTTTTTTCTTTATCCTTGTTTAATCATAAAGACCAATTTGCCTTATTTTCCTTTCATACGATTTATTTGTTTTTTATAATTTAAATCATAAGTATTTTCTTAGTAGCTTGGTTGTTAAATTCTTTAATATTTACTACGGCATTAGGTTTTGAAATTGTAATTATTGTTGAAAAGAATATTAATTATTAATTTGTGATAAGAAATTAATTATCATAATTTAATTTACAAAAATACCCAAATTACCTCAATGCATATGTTAAAATAAATAGACGGAAAAAGACTTTTATTTTTTGGTAAAACAAAAACTATATTATTACTAAGAAAGTTTGCTACATAATTTAACTTTACAAAACAAGAATTAGTTAGTAAATTCATCTTGTAGCTAATAGGAGTTTTTATAATATATAACTGATTCTGTCACTAAGTAGGATTAGCGATAAATTTTATTATTTAACTACATAATTTATCGATCACTAATTTTTCTTTTCTTTGTAGTTAACTTGTCTTAGAATACATGGTACCTAGATAATTATTTTGATACGAAAAATATAAAGGAATGAGATACACAATAACACCAAACTTTCAAGATTATCTTGATTTTTGTCATACTTAAATAGGACATCCTTTTTTTTTTTGACTAAGTAGACTCAATATTTGCCATATTCAAGAGCTTATATTTTTAAAAATCTTATTGTTAAAGGATTATATTTTTTATAATTTTATACGGATCGATAGAAAGTACAGGCATCACACATCCTAGCACGAAGACCCTTAGCGAATATCGTTCGCCCTTTTTAACCTTTAAAAATAGATTTTATATTGATTATAATTATAATTTAATTATTCTACTAATATTTAAGACTTTAAAATCAACTAAATTTTGGTCATCAAATCTTTCCTTATTCGAACTACACATATAAAAACTCAATTTTAAGAATTTAAAACCAAATAAAAATTTATTTATAAATCCTTTCCTTAAATAATGTAAAGTAATTATGTCATTTTCTGACGTGCATTAGACAAACTGTATATAAACGTGTTAGAAATATACTAATAAAGATTACTAATAATATGTAAACCAAACTTACAACATACTAGGTCGAGTATGAAAAGTTATATAAATAAGTTTAATATGACATGCTTGCGTTTTGAAAATAATAGTAATATAGTTTAATTTGAAGTAATAAGTACTATAATGTACTTTAAGTTAATTATTTGAATAAGTTGAACGCATATTGAAAATTTATACACATATTAAATTACAAATCCAATTACAATACTCGAAAAGTAAAACATAAATAAGATAACTAAGTAATTTAAGGTAGTAGTTAAAAGAGCTAAAAGAAAACATTGAGAACGAAAGGTATAAATTGATATTCCTTATTGAATTAGCTATACAAAACCAATATTCTTTGTTGAAATAAATTTACACATTTATTTTAATTCAAAAATAATATTTATATAATTTCTTAAAAGTTTTATACTCATTTAGATAGGTTACACGCGCAACGTGCGTACCGTAAGACTAATATAAAATATATACATAATTTATATATGTAATGTATGTAAGTATATATAATCAACGTGTAATTTATGTATAATATCTAGAAAAAGTAAGTTGTGAATTTAATAGGCTATTTTTGTAAACATCCCTAGCACGAAGCCCACCAATAGTTGGGCTTATGATTTGGACTGGATTTTCCATCTTTTGGGCTCTTTAAGCTCTATTTTCCTTATATAACGGTAAGTAGATCCTTAGGGTTTCTCTTCGTCGAGAAGGAGGGCACGCAACAGCATCAGCCATGGTTCTCAAGTAAATTTTCTGCCGCTGTCTTTCACACTGTTGTTTGTATATTCTGTATGTAATTTTTAATGCCTTTAATACTTGCCATGATTTCTTACTGTACTGGTTGTCGTTGATAAAACTTGGTTATTTTTTACAAATGATATCTTATGCTCATTTACATTTACCTAGATTTAGCTGATGGAGAAGAATCAATGTTCTACGAAACGGTTCAAAATCCATATTTATAAGCATAATAATGTAGATGGGAACCTGTAATTATGGGGAAAATGTTGCTCAGATATACAAATAGGAGGAGATATATCTAGTCATACGAGGAGCAGAATAAGGTATAAGCGTAGTAGTTTCGGTGATATTTTTTTTTAGTATAGAAGGTTTGTAACAATATCTATATGTCGATTGGAGCAGTTGATATGGGTAAGAGTTGTGATATTTGTAATTTTCACTTCAGGGGAGAAAATTTTCGTGGAGAGAGAAAATGTTGCTTAGGTATAGAAATAGGAGTGGCGTAAGGTACAAGGGTAGTGAGCTGATGATAATCTATGAGTATTAAAGGTTTGTAACAGTGCCATACCCAAGGTGTGGCCTAGTAGTCAATAAAGTGGGAGGAGAATTATTGGTGATTTATGAGGTCTCAGGCTCAATTCCAGCTGAAACAAAAAACACTAGGCAATTTCTTCACATTGGTCCAAGCTTTTGGTGAATAGAAACCTTGTTGTTGGGAGGTAGCAAGTATACCGTAGAGTTAGTCGAGATGCGAGTATGCCGGTCCGGACACCAATGGTTATCAAACAAGAAAAAGAGGTTTGTAACAATGTCTATATGACAATTGGAGAATGTTATATGGATAAAATTTGTAGTGTTCAAGTCTTCAACTTTAGGGGAAATAATCTCCAGTTTTCCACAATTTGATATTTCCCCAAGTTATCATATCACCCTAATTCATAACTAGATTTGACAATGTTGAAGCTTGCTCTCCAAGAATAATTTTTACATGCAATTTATTTTCTTATTTTGAAAGCTTATTCATGCATAGAGACTGGTGATTTGGTCTTCTAATTTTCATTATATTGCATCTCATTATCCATTGAACATGATTTTAATGGTTCTTTTTAATTATTCAAGAGGTACTTAAATTATAGTACTTGAGTTTAATGCTGCTTATGAACCTGCATTTAGGTGTGAACAGCCTTGCTCCAGAAGGCACTCTGCAGTTTTTTTCTTTTGTGTCATCTATAATTTTCTATCAGGCTTACATAAAATAGTAGTGTAATTTCATTCTATGTTCTACTAAATCCTACATGAATTTGTGGTATAATTTCTGAATGTGGGGCATTTCCCCGGAGAGATTAGTAACCTCCATTTTATTTCATATGAATTTTCTGGAGCTTGCCTATTTCATTTAGTTTGGCTATCCCCCTTGTAATCCCTCAACATTAATTCGAAGTGATGGATCATAATTGTTTTCTTACATTAATTGCAGGACAGAACTCTGTCGTTTCAGTGGTGGCAAGATTTACCCTGGGAGGGGCATCAGATTTATTCGTTCAGATTCTCAGGTATTCTTTCAATACATGACCTGCCAAATTTCTAGTCGGTTATGATTAATTTGTTTATATTCTTAGGAACAGGCAGAAAATCCATGCTAGTTTCCATTATCACTTTATGATATTTTGACTATTTTAGGTGTTTCTATTCCTCAACTCAAAATGCAAAAGATACTTCCACAACAGGCTGAAGCCATCAAAACTTACTTGGACAGCTATGTACAGGAAGCAACACAAGAAGGTGAGTTTTCAGTAAATCTTCAAACCAGAATGTATAACTCACTCAAGTTCCTTTTTTTCTTCCTGTTTTACTTTTAAGTTGCCTCTGTCTCTGAATAATGGTAATTTTGTTCTGCCTCAGAATCTAGACTATAACTAGGGAATATGCTCTTTCTTAAGTTGCCTCTTGTTTTGCTTGAAAAACATGCATTAGCTACTGAATTTTCCTAGGCCTTTTCCTTTTTTGGATATTATGCTAATTTTGCAACCTGTGTATGCTTACATTAGGATATTGCACAAGAAGCTGTTAAGAAGAGGCGACGTGCCACCAAGAAGCCTTACTCTAGGTCCATTGTGGGTGCAACCTTGGAGGTTATCCAGAAGAAAAGAACTGAAAGGCCAGAAGTTCGAGATGCTGCCAGGGAAGCTGCACTTCGGTTCGTTTCTACTAATTCCTGATTTTGTTTGCGTGTGCATGCCCACAAAGTGCATCTGGTTTGTGTAGCTTTTGGCAGTGTTATCTGATATCTTGTACCAGACTTAGTCAGGTATTAACATGTTATCATGTGGTTAATACAGTTACTAGTCTGGGATATTGTGTCTATCGTTACAGATGTGCTGATACCACTAAAGCACCTTCTGTTCCATATGGGCCCAACATAAAGTAACCCATTTCTTCTCTTGATAAAAAAACCTTGTGTGTTAAATCACCTAGAGCCTAAAGCGTTACATAGATGCCTGTTTTCCCATCACAATGCTTGGTGTATATCCTGGTGCAGAGAGAATGGATTATGGTGTTGATAGTTGAAGTGAAAGTCGACACATTCCTGATTTTGTTTAACAGTGTGCATACCAATGCCTTGCATTTAGTTCGTGTGTTTTTGGCAGTCTTGTCTGATTAATCCGATATCCAGACTTAGTCAGGTATTAACATTTTCATCTTGTGGTTAATACAGTTACTAGTCTGGGAAATTAATTGTGTCTATCGTTACAGCTGTGCTGATACCACTAAAGCACCTTCTGTTCCATATGGGCCCAACATAAAATAACCCATTTCTTCTCTTGATAAAAAAACTTTTGTGTGTTAAAATCACCTAAAGCCTAAAACGTTACGTAGATGCCTGTTTTCCCATCACAAGGGCCCAACATAAAGTAACCCATTTCTTCTCTTGATAAAAAACCTTGTGTTAAAATCACCTAAAGCCTAAAGCGTTACGTAGATTCCTGTTTTCCCATCACAATGCTTGGTGTATATCCTGGTGCAAAGAGAATGGATTATGGTGTTGATAGTTGAAGTGCAAGTCGACGACACATTCCTGATTTTGTTTAACAGTGTGCATACCAATGCCTTGCATTTAGTTCGTGTGTTTTTGGCAGTCTTGTCTGATTAATCCGATATCCAGACTTAGTCAGGTATTAACATTTTCATCTTGTGGTTAATACAGTTACTAGTCTGGGAAATTAATTGTGTCTATCGTTACAGCTGTGCTGATACCACTAAAGCACCTTCTGTTCCATATGGGCCCAACATAAAGTAACCCATTTCTTCTCTTGATAAAAAACCTTGTGTGTTAAAATCACCTAAAGCCTAAAGCGTTACATAGGTGCCTGTTTTCCCATCACAATGCTTGGTGTATATCCTGGTGCAAAGAGAATGGATTATGGTGTTGATAGTTGAAGTGAAAGTCGACACATTCCTGATTTTGTTTAACAGTGTGCATACCAATGCCTTGCATTTAGTTCGTGTGTTTTTGGCAGTCTTGTCTGATTAATCCGATATCCAGACTTAGTCAGGTATTAACATTTTCATCTTGTGGTTAATACAGTTACTAGTCTGGGAAATTAATTGTGTCTATCGTTACAGATGTGCTGATACCACTAAAGCACCTTCTGTTCCATATGGGCCCAACATAAAATAACCCATTTCTTCTCTTGATAAAAAAACTTTGTGTGTTAAAATCACCTAAAGCCTAAAACGTTACGTAGATGCCTGTTTTCCCATCACAAGGGCCCAACATAAAGTAACCCATTTCTTCTCTTGATAAAAAAACCTTGTGTGTTAAAATCACCTAAAGCCTAAAGCGTTACGTAGATTCCTGTTTTCCCATCACAATGCTTGGTGTATATCCTGGTGCAAAGAGAATGGATTATGGTGTTGATAGTTGAAGTGCAAGTCGACGACACATTCCTGATTTTGTTTAACAGTGTGCATACCAATGCCTTGCATTTAGTTCGTGTGTTTTTGGCAGTCTTGTCTGATTAATCCGATATCCAGACTTAGTCAGGTATTAACATTTTCATCTTGTGGTTAATACAGTTACTAGTCTGGGAAATTAATTGTGTCTATCGTTACAGATGTGCTGATACCACTAAAGCACCTTCTGTTCCATATGGGCCCAACATAAAATAACCCATTTCTTCTCTTGATAAAAAAACTTTNTTCTTGTGTTTTTGGCAGTCTTGTCTGATTAATCCGATATCCAGACTTAGTCAGGTATTAACATTTTCATCTTGTGGTTAATACAGTTACTAGTCTGGGAAATTAATTGTGTCTATCGTTACAGTTGTGCTGGTACCATTATAGCACCTTCTGCTCCATATGGGCCCAACATGAAAGTAACCCATTTCTTCTCGTGGTAAAAAAATTAATGTCTTAAAAACACCTGAAGCCTTAGGTAAAAGTGTATACCTGATACCTGGTATATCATCCTGGTGCAAGGAGAAAATGGATTATGGTGTTAATCATTGAAGTTCAAGCTGATGCATGTTTTTTGGCGCTGATGGGAATAAACTGATCATTGTCTATGGCTTTTGTGCAGTGAAATAAAGGAAAGAATTAAGAAGACAAAGGATGAAAAGAAGGCTAAGAAAGCAGAGGTGATGGCCAAGTCCCAGAAAGGCGGAGGAAAGGGCAACCTCTCTAAAGGAGGTGCAGCAAAAGGTCCTAAGCTTGGTGGCGGTGGAGGAAAACGTTAAGCTGGTGTTTAGTTTGTTTCCTTATTAGAAATAGAGTGCTTGTTTGAAGACACTGTAAACGACCATCATTTTACAATAGTTACATCTGCAGACAAAAGTTACTCGTAGACTGTTTTTGCATTTACTTGAAAATGCAGCTGTTGATTCACCGCAGACTTCTGAACAATTGTGGGTGTATTTTCTGTTACGGCTGTCGTTTTTCACTCAAACAATATGTTTTAGAAAATCTGTCTTTACCTCAAATGTGTGAAAGCTGTTGCAATTTTTATATATTGCAGCTCTTATATTTGTCAAAGCTAGCTCGGATTCTATAATTACGCTCGAGCCTCGAGTTAAGGTGAGGTTGCGGAGTTGAATTGACTCTTCCACGTTTGTTTTCGTGCGTGTAGGAAGAATTACTTTCACAATAATTAAATTGAATTCATAATAAAATTTGATTGTATAATTTACTAGTTCAAAATATACACTATATTTTTATGTGGTCAAATGATATTTAAGAAACGAAGATGAATTTCTGGCCAACCCAAATGACCTTTAATCACAATCTCTTTTGCTTGACTTGCTTCTCCATCTCAGCCTTCTTTCACAACAAACAAAGGTAAGACAAGTATTTGGTTTCGAAAACGATGACGGGTTTCTCATTGACTATTAGGCTACATCTTTGGGTGTACAATGACTCTTCCCACTTTGCTTCTCCTGATTTGAGTTCTCTAGGCAGTGGAGCAAAAAAAATAAATTAAAGTCGAATTCCTATTGTAATAGGAACTCGAAGTATATCATTGTTCATGACCACCAATCCACATTATGAAGTGGGTGACAACTTAATATTTGAGAACTGTTTTGATAGACATGCTGAAGTTGTTGGATTGCTTAATAAAAGACAAAATCTAACAGCCATGCTAGAAAGAATATTTTGAAGGCGCCAAGCCAAAAAGTGTAGATGGATCTTGTCTACATTTGTCTATTATATTGTTGGGACATAAAGCCTCCACCCCTCAAACAAGAAAAAGCAATGCTAAAATCTTGCTTTAGATGTTTCTCCTAATATTTGACAAATCCCTTAAAAGTCCAAACCTAAATACAATAATACATTGCGCGACAGGAAGAAACTTGGTTTTGGAACAAGGATTAGTCAAGCAGCCTGTAATGTCCCAAATATAGAATGATAAGAAGAGAAGAAAACTATGGCCATCTCATGTAACAATCAGAGATTGGTTTCCTGCAGTCAGTTCGCAGCACATTGACTTACCAATAAATACAAGTGAACAACATCCATCACACACACACACATATAGAGCCCGGTGCACTAAGTTCCCGCTAGGTATGGCGTGGGGGTAAGGGCCGCACCACGAGAGTCTGTTGTACGTAGCCTTACCCTAAATTTCTGCATATATATATATATATATAGTTTTAGTGTACGTCTGGATCACGTTAATTAATATGAAATATATACAAATTATTGAAAAACAACAAGGGAAGTTAAACTAAATGCAATGTGTTTAACTGATGAAAATAAATATTATTACATTGACACAATATAGTTGAATTCAATATTTTCTAATAAATTTAGTATAATTAGTTCTATAGTATTTATAGTTATAAATATTATATTATATAAGACACAAATATGCAATGTTATTTTATCTCACCTAGCATCTTTTTATAAACTCTACGTTCATATATCATTCTATAAGAAAATAATTGTTCATTCGAAATTATTCAAAATTATAGATAAGCTAAGTTAACCTCTTTTTATGTGAAATAGTTGCCTAGATTCTTATTGGTCTAAGAACGTGTTTGTCCAAGCTTCTAGGAGGTTAAAAGTATATTTTTTGGATAAATTAAAATGTTTGGCTATAACAGAGAAGCGCTTTTGAGCACCAGCAGAAAGAAGTTTTCTGATTTTGGGAAGATGATGCAAATTTTAGCTTCTTCCAAAAAATAGAAGTAGAAGCAAAAAAACAATTTTTTCAAGACAAAAATATTATTATCAGAAAATTATATTTCTATAATTATCCCTCATAAATTTGAATTTTTTCCTTTTCTCCTTTTGTTTCTACCATCCATGCCGTTATTGTTCTTATTTTCATCATTGTTTATTCTTCTCATATTCTTCTTTGAAATGATCTCTCTAATATTAATGGATCTCTTCTTTTATATAGAATTTATGGAGTGAATTTATAGTACACACATTGCGCGTCTATCCTATCTAGGCAGATTATTTAAAGAAAAAAACTAATCATATTAAAATTATAGTTATTTAAGTTAATAAAAATTAAAGTGTAAGTTCTTAAAATTGAGAAATATTAATCCTACAAATACCTAACTTATAAGGGAAGAAATTGCCCCATAGAAGTGAAAATTATCAGGCAATATACAAATATGAACAAGTTTAAAGAAATAATATTATTTATCAAAATGAGTATTTATTTAAAATAATTTTATATTGGGTGTGTTGAGGGGGAAGGGGATGATAATTCATATATTTTTTGATTTTTTATATCTTAAATTGTTTTATGAAAATTTTCATCTCTAAATTCCCCATCAATAGTTTTCAGTTTTTGTGAATATACTCATTTATATATTCGGTCTATTCAACTGAGTTTGGTTTCTAAAAATAATTCTTTCATTTTTTAAAAAGAAATACCACCTTAAAATCTTAATAGATAATCACCGAGTAGTTACTTAATTATATATATGTTGTAATTGCTTTTATTGGGGTATAAAATGCTACTCCCGCCGTCTCATATTAACAGTCATGGTTACTAAAAATGATTGTCTCAAATTATTTGTCATTTCAAAAGTTCAAGACAAAATTGTTGTTTTTTCCTTGTTTACCCTTAGTAATAATTGTTGAAGATGTAGATAACACACAAATAAAATGAATATTCAATGACGAGAGATTATAACTTAAGACATAAATAAAGGTAGTATAGTCCAATCCCTTTTCTAATACAATACACTCTTCTTGGAAAGTTGTTAATTTACCAATCCCGTAGGAAGGCGGGACGACCCGTCGAATTCACACAAGAAATTGTCAACACGAAGACAAACGAAATCTTGAATTGCGTATATTCAAGGAATACCAACATTTTGCTAATATACCAAAACTTAGGGTAGCAATTATTTACTGTCTTTAAAGCCTTAGATATTAGCTAGAATTAAAATGTCTTTTCAAGAAGATATTAAATATTTATATTAATTATAATTACAATTTTATCTTACATGGAGTATATGGTCGAAGCGTACAAAGTTGATCATTTTTTTTTGTGTAGGAATTTTGTGCTTTTAAAATAGTAAAGTTATAGATAGATATGAAAACTAGATAAATATGGAAAGTTGTTTGTTGAAAAACTTATTTTTTAATTATCTAACTGAATTGCTAAAAAATTAATTTGTTTTACATCTATAAATATATAAACTCCATTCAACGTTTATTTATTTATTCTCCTTTAAATATCTATATTTTTAAAAAATGGGGTCAAAATTATCACTCATGGACGTGCTTTCTCGATTTAATGGATTCCAGTTGACCTAAAGCCTAATATTTATTAATTCTTTTAGGGAAATAAAGGACTCCGAAACCCAAAAGAAATTGAGCGTGAGGGAAATTTTTAATGTGATTTTCATGTGCTATTTTTTTATTACAAAAATATTTATATTATATAGTTCACATAAGAAAAAATTTAATACATAAAGTTTAGTTGATTTTAAAGTCTAAAATATTAAAATAGACTTAAATGATTATTCCTAAATATTAGAAAAATAATTAAAAAATTATTTTGTCTAGTGAGATAATGATATTACATGAGACAATCCAATTTATAATTTGTTTAAAACATGCAATTGGGGTGGCATTTATCAATTATACAACATAAGAAAAAATAATAATTAATAAATAAGACTTAGATCATATGTCTAACTAATTCTCTGTTATGAACGTAATTATATGAATATTAATAGAAGTTTGCAAGATGTGAAATATAAAATCAACCCAGCCTAATCCAAATTATAAGAATTATATGAAAATTAAAAGAAGTTTGTAAGATAAAGAGCACAACAACAACAAAACAACCCAGTATAATTTCATAAATAAGGTCTGGGTAGAGTAGTGTGTACACAGACCTTATCCCTATCATGGGGTGGAGAGCATGTTTCCGATAAACCCCAGGCACAAAAATTATAAGATAAAGAGCACATAAATTTAATTACCTTATATTCTAAAGCAAAACCATTATCGAAAAGAAAGCTTATAAATGTTGGGTTATAACACACTAATCTTGTAACAAATGCTTACAAATACCACGTACAAATTAAAGATGGTGTATAATACAAATTGCTTTGGTATTATATCTAAAGTTCTAATAAAGTACGTGGATACGGAATTCAACAACTAATATAAAGGTTACAAATACGTGTATGCAAAATTCAACTACTAACAGCTTGTTTGGATGGTCGTTACGTGTCGTTTCATAATGTATTGTATTGTATTGTATTGTATCGTTTGATAAATACAATGTTTGGATAGATAGTGTCGTTCGCCATCGTTTCATGATATCACACACCAGCAATACGAATAATTAACTTGCAATATTATAAAAAAGTTATGATACATGGTAAAATTACAACTGCATGCGTTTCAAATTAGATGAGGTACTTTACCTTTTAGCTTGTTCCAAAATAAATGACACATTTCTAAATTTGAAAATAATTCAACTTTATACTCTTTATTTTACTCATTTTACCCTTAATGAGAAGTTTTTATAACCGCACAAATGTCATGTCCTTAAGCTTTTAAGACCACAAGTTTCAAAAGTCTTCTTCATTTTTGTTAAATTCAGTGCCGAGTTAAACTACCTCATCCAAGTATTAAAAGTAAGGTAAAGATAAAATAAAATTATTTAACAATAATGAAGGGTGAGATTGAGATAAAAAGACAAGGTAACGAGGCGAAACACACCAAAAATATGTCGTTACAAGTTGCACATTTCGTCGTAATGTAACGACAGAGTTAACGATATGATACAATAAAAGTTAAGTAATAATCAAAACAAACATCGTATTTAAAGTGACAATACGATACAATACAATGTGTAACAACCATCCAAACATGCTGTAATACAAACTAGCGCATGCAAAGTTCATTTATTAATACAATTTTTTTTCAAAGAAAGAGAACCTGAATCCTTAGTCCTGCGCTGCTCGAACAAGAATTGTTTTGGAAGTATAAATGGAGTTGAACGAAAACCTTTCCTAGTGTGCAGTGAATTTGAACGAAGAACTTTCCTAGTATGGGTGTGTATGGTGTAACGGAAAATGTTTTTTTGAAAAGTAAATAATAATCTTATTTATTTTTTGGTGTTTGATACGCAAATTAAGGAAATAACTCCTCAAGAGTATTCATAAATAATTTAGATACAATAACCATGAACCCATAAACTTTCGAACCAACAACCTTTCGAACCCACAAATTTCATAAACTTTCGAAATCGCGAAATTTCGAACCCGTAAACTTTACAATTTCTAAACACGTAAACTTCCAAAGACATAATCCTCCAAAGTAATAACTTTGGAACTTGTAAAATTTCGAACCTGTAAACCGTAAGATAGAAAAAACTAAAATATATAAATAAAAAAAATTTCCGAGGTGGGGGGTTGGGAGGGAAAACAAAAAAACAAAAATTTGAAATTACAAAAAAAAGTAAAAAAAAAATTGTCCGGGGTGGGGGGTGGGCGTGGGGGTGCAGAAAAACAAAAAAACTGAAATTTGAAAAAAGAAAAAAGCTTTTTTCAAAATAAGGGGTGGAGTTAGATCTCTCATGTGTACAAAGAGATAGGGTCATAAAACTAAAATCAGTTTTATAAAGTGCCAAAAAACCAATTGACCCATGTGCTAGAAAAGATTGTGAATGATCAAGATGTCATAATAACGAAAAACCGCATAACAGGAACACTATAGTAAACAATAATACAACATAAGCGTAGCAGAGAGAACGAAGGGAGGATCCTACAATGTTGAGAACTTTAAGCGCTGAAATGTAAAACAGGCTATAGAAGTGGGAAGAATTGTACCATATTTTCCTGTACACAAAATAACATAATGAGCAAACTATATTTTCTTGATCTTCTGTAAAAGGTATTCTATGCAACAAAACTAGATCAAGTACATAAAGTAACATTTACATAGAGAAAGAAGACACACCTAAGGCAAAAAAATTTACAATGACATTCTCCACAAAGAGATGTTTTAAGGCGGCAAACCCAACTAAATTTTCTGGGAGCATTGGCAAGAAAACATGTCACTTACAGATACTTCAAACCCCTTTGCTCGTATGGACTTTCAGATCACGGGGGATAATTGCTACAGAATCTACACAAAGCCCACCTTTGGAATGTGTGCAGTCAATCTGTTTCATTGAGAATCTAACTTCAGTCACAGGATCTGACGAACTAACAATAAATTCACCAACCTTGTACTCAATCCAGCTCCCACGCTTGATATTCCCATTTGCATCGTCTTGCGCAATGTCATCTAGAAAGCACTCACTAACTGCATGTTGCCCATCAGAAGTAGACAGTTCAAACCGTACTGGCCCCAAATCCCATCCATGAGTATGCTCGAAGTTGCAAGCACGTCGGCCAAGTCTTTTGAAGGTTTTCCCAAGGTGAACTCTGAATGTTAGTGCGTATATATCAGGAGGAAAAGGAAACTTCACCGTGCCGCTTAATTCAAACCACCATACCTGCTGGCAATATGCCACAACATGGAACCTGCAAGAAAAAGTGTCAAAGTTTGCGATAACCCTCATCACCAGCAATGGTCAGATGTGCAAAAGTAAGGAGGAGGAAAAACTTTCATGTATAATTCAATGGAGAAAAGGAGGAGACTTGGGCGGGACCATCTGCAACCCCCCCCAACAACAAAAAAAAAAAAAACAAAACCCCACGCATGCGCGCGCAGAGAGGGAGAGAGAGAGAGAGAGAGAGCATGAATGGTTAACCGAGAAGAAAGCTTGGAGTTCATGAACTATCACATATTGCAACGAAGGGAATAAAAAGGGATTAGAATGCAACAGCAGGTAGTACCACAATCTGGTACTAGCGGTTCGGTTTATACTCGCAAGAAAGTGAGTTCATTGTCGAAAGGTTGAGTCATAAGAAGGCCATTGTTGCCATTATTCAGTCAGCTAGAATGAATCAAAATTAGTCACAAAAAAAAAATGTAAGTTTACTTCAGTTTTGACCAAAAAAAACAATAGTTGACATTTTGAACAGACATGCTCCAATAAAATCCTAACACAGCTAACTCAAAAAGCCATATAGCTACGAAAACAGAAAAACGTCCCAACTACAGCATCCTAGGTCCACAATTCGATCTTATTTTTTCCTTTCTTTTCCCTATTATGTACAGTTCTATCTCAGTTGTAACCTATGTTGCTCGGATTCTCCGAAAATGTGGCCGGATACGTGTCGGATCCTCCAAAAGTAGTGCATTTTTGAAGGATCCGACACGGGTGCGGTTACATTTTGGAGAGTCCGCACAACATAGGTTGTAACTATTTCAACCTATCAATTGACGAAGGTAAAATCCATGTAAATACACTCAGTCCAGGCTACGTGACTTCTTTAAAGAGGGAAAAAGGAAATACTTTACAAGACCAGTTCATTGCATGGGTCTGCTGTCTTCTTGTCTCATCAGGGGAAAAAACGCTTTCAGATCCTTTAATAACATTGCTTCAACACTTTCTCAAATGAATGAGCAACTGTCGTTCTTATAACTTCATTTCATGTTCCAGTTCATTTAGGAATATACCACGGATAGTGGATGCAAAGAAGACAAAGGAGGGAAGTGTTAGGCATTGAGCATTCAAATCCATTACCACATTTTCATATTGCTAATACCATAGACCATAGTTTCAGATGCTGCTCCTAACTACACCAGTAAGTAAATAAGATAACGAGTTAAGGCTGATCGTATATTTGCTAGAAAAGATTAATTAAAGGAATTGATTTGATGCTTTATACCACAGAGCAGCCCTGACAAGTTAAAGGCTTCAATTGCCACAGAAGTGAGTTGTCAAACCACCAGGCGCACTTCCAGACTATATAGATTAAATAAGACACTTCCATTAAAATCTTAATGTTATAAATTTATCCGATTCTCAGTTATGGATTTTCAACACAATGACATATTCAATAAAATAGATCTAAATATGACAACGTAACAGACATTTTCCCATAGACGCAACTAATACACAGCAGATATCTCGTTCTAATCAGAATTGGAAGAGGTAACATTACTTAAAATGGAAAATATTTTATCGCATTTGCCATGAGTTGTCCGAAAAAGATGCTAAATCAGTCAAATTTTGCTCTTCCAAGGACAACCTCATCTGGTAGGAAAAGATGTCGAAAGCAAGCCACTAATAACTGTAATCAGGCATAAAAGCTGATAAGTCAAGCGGTTTCAACACCATATACTGGCAAGTAAGACAATTTTCCACTAAAAATCCGCTCCAGCACTCGGATTTAGAGAGAAGGCTGAAAGTGAAGCTAAATAATGACTACCCCAATTGAGCTTGCTTTTGTCCATTTTTGCCTCTTGGTGAATACATAGACCTCTTTTTCACATGTCCCCAAGAGAATGGCCTAGTGATTGAGGCAAGGGAGGAAGGAACAACTTGGAAATTTTAGGTCCGTATTCCTTCTACAAGACTTGGTCTGCTCCAACCTTAGTAGGCATATTTACATTAGCAACCTATGCTTGTAGGCTAAATAGGTTGCCCAGTGGTCAGTGGATTAGTCGAGGTTTGTATTAACAAGTTTTTTTAAAAAAAAAAAAAACTTGAAACTTATTTTAACATGTATTGCTCATAATAATTGTATCCTGTGATGCATGGGGAAATCCCAAAATACGTACGTAGGCCAATTGATTGGGAGAAAACTAGCTACCAATATCATTTCAGAAGCGGATATCAATCAGCTCAAAACTTCAAAATCATTTCATCACTGCAACAATAAGCTTAAACGACATCGCTACACATGGTTTCAACCGATTAATCTAACCTTGATTCTTCTGTAGGAAACCAGTTCCAGTGTCTCCTGTCTTCCATACCAGTTATTGACATAGCTTTCGAGGATATCGACATGCAAATCCTTCCACTTATTCTGTCCAACCAAACTTCCTGCATTTTCTCCCCCATCAAAAACATACATCTTAGTGAGATCAAACATCACTCCAAAACATTGTTGCTAAAATTGAACTCATAAATATACCAAATACAACTGGAACAAGAAGATCAACTTATACTTCAAACTTTCTTTCCCAGACCTCAAGAGCAAGAGTGAGGTGAACAGTACACTCAGAGAAATTAATCAGTGGTAACTTCACATTTTATAATCCCTCCCCATAGAAGCAAATGAACATAATTGAAAAATACCGCACCCAAAAACTCATAGTCATAGCAAGCTGACCTAGACACAACCTTCATCAATTTAGAGAAAACCATACTTATTGTTAGCCATCACCACTTACCTATTTGGCAGGGAAGAAATGGGAGAAAAACTAACAAAAAAACTAAAACATGTGTAAATAACTCTTCAGTGATAACACTGTTCCACATTCAAAAGGCACAGGGTAGAGGGAGCAGCATAAAGTACGAATGCTAACCACCGAACAAATATTACCACTCTATTTTTTTTCCATTTATTTTTTTGTGGTTTTCCAGCCAGTGCCCGGTACCTACTTTGGGGCACGACAAATCTGGATTCGCACGGGAAGTCCCACTTTTAGGAGTAAAGCAATCCCTACCAAGGCAACCCCATTCCAGGCTCAAACCCAAATTTGGTTAAGGATGGAGGTTTACTACCACCCCACCACAATCTTTGGTGGTATCACTCCAGTTCAACTTGAAAACTAACTTGAATACTACATATGTATATCAGCTAAAAGATCAAATGACAACCACAGAGTAGCCCCAGCATCAATTTTGACAAACCCCCCATTTATAAATTATCAATAATCAGAAATATAGAAAAGCCTTTAGGAAAAAACGTCAGCAGTATAACGAACTTCACAAAAAAATCTACATGCCTTATTGCCATCATCAAACGGGACGGAACGAGCGAGGAGAGCAAAAATGTCTTTCTTACAGAGACCCTCGTAATTTTGTTGAGGCAAAAGGTCGAGCAGTTGGTGGTAATTACAAGGAAGTTTAGATTCCCAAACAGCGTCAGAAGAAGCGGCACCACGAAAAGCACGATTAAGCCGAGCAAGGTTACAAATCTCAGGCGGCGTTAAGTACATGAAAACACACGCCACGCAACTTTCCGGTATGTCACCAAGCCCTGGTCTGCCGTCGGCTGACCCGTTTTCCGTCAGGTTAGATAATGATGCGCCCATGCGATTTGGCAGTTTTTGTTTTGAGGGGAGAGGCAATTGTGTTAATTCATGGTTTGTCCCGGTGGTGATGCGGTGGTCGCCGGTGAGGTAAAGTGGCGGGGAATGACTGAGTGCGGTGGTGATCAGTAAGGAAGGGATGCGTGAGAATTTTCTTAACAACCCGGTTTCGTAATGTGGAAGATTTCTGCAGTTTACAACTTGCTTTCTCCCTTTTATTACTCATTTGAGAATATCATAACACAGAATTCTGCCTAAATATCTTTCCGATATTTTTCAGAAGGGTATAATTGTATAAATTTATTTGTTTTTTAAAGGATATATATATAATTTTCATGTATGACTAATAATTATCTGATAAAATATTGCTATTTTAAAAATTGTAGGCTACTACCAGCAGTGTCATCCTTATCCAACAACCTAATAACAAAAATTATTTGAAATGATTCTAATATATTGTATTTGGTCAAATCACTAACAAGCTAATTTTTGTCAGTATTAGAAAAACAATTTATGTTTCACTAATTTTTTTTAAATGTAATTTTAATCATCAAATTATGAAAAAAAGGACATGTATATATTTACCTTGCAAGTAATATTAATTTAAAATAATAATGGCTTTACTTATTTATTATTCGAGACGTTAATTAAAATTTTCAATTTATATAATTATAGTGTTTCATTGTTTTATTTAAGATTTGGTTAGATATACCCAAAGAAAGAGTTGGGAAGATAATAGGAAAAGAATTGAACAATGTTGTAATGGTTTATTTCCCTTTAGAAATCAAAAAGTGGTAGTATTATAAATAAAATTGCTATAAGCATAGGGACGGACATAGTTTGGACAAACCGGAAATTCGAACTTTTTGGATTTGTGGTTTGGATTTTGGATTATGGATTATGGATTGGAGTTTGGATTTTATTTTTAAAATTTTGGATTTTGGATTGGATTTGGACTTGGGATTTCGAAATTTGGATATTCGAAAATTCGAAATTTTCTTACCTTATATCTAGCTTTACCCGTTAGACATTAGTCCATTACTGCATTACCCATATACATACCTAATATTAATAAATCTGAATCTCCAATAGTATCATGCCCATTAAATATAAGCCCGTATATTCAATATAAATTACTAAGTCTAATATGGGATTCTGTACCAAATCAAATATAATATAGGAATTTTCTTTTCTCTCACGTCTCACCCACACAACCACATCATACGTGTGTTTGTAAACACTGAAGAGTCGAGGCCGAAGTTGACCAAAGATTGAATTTTGAGATCACCTTTCCCAGTTAATCTCTTAATTTATAATAGTATAATTTGAATCAGTGTGATGTATTGCATATTCGAGACCTTTTTCTTGAAAAACATTATATAGAGTCGAGAAAATATCAATAACTAAAGCATCTTTTGATTACCATCTTTCTACTTCATTTAAATGATTATTTTATATGGAGTGTTTTTTATAAGCTCAACTTATAGGCTTAAAAGCTAGAATCAAAAATTCGGAAAATGTAATCCGATTAATCCGAAATCGAACTTAAATAATCCGATCCAATCCGAAATTATTTGGATTGTAATTTCTTCAATCCGAATACCAAAAATCTAAACCGCAATACCATATTCAATTTAAACTGCCCGAACGCTCACCCCCGTATAAGCATATTCTGCTCTTGAAATTAATTTTCTTCTTATGCTTCTGAGTAACTTGTGATTTCTGTTTACATATCGGCAAAATTATTTGTCTTGCAGCTCAAAATCACCTTTTCCCCCGGTAATTAACATATTGAATCTCCAAAAAAATTACATTTATCAAAAGAAAATAAAAGTACTTTTAGCTACCAAATAGTTTGGCGAATATAGTATCATTACAAAAATTTAAACTTAAGTAATTTTTAGTTAGACGTGGTTGATCTTCGACATGTCTAGATCAAAAATAAGTAATTTGCAACCATCATTTATATGTAAATATAAAGGAATGTTATACTTGAGTAGAGTAAGTACAACATGTGAGTTCACATCAACTTTAAGCGGTATTATAAATTATTTTTTCTTTGTTATACATAAGCCTTGTAACAATGCAAGTAATTCCCCATCGTATAAGTTACTTTTTCTTTATTATACATAAACATTGTAATAGTGCAAGTAATTCTGAAAATCACCTCATGCCCTTTTTTCATGATTTTTTTTTTGTTTACTTTCATTATAAGCAATATAATATTAGAGTTTTAGGCCTCATTTCTTTGTACTTAACGGAGGTATGAATCTTAATCATTCTGATCTCAAACATTAAGTGTGTTTGTTTTTATAATCTGAATCTTAATTATTAAGTGTGTTTATATTTTTTGCTTCACAACCACTTAATAGGTCTGAATGGGTCTATATGATTAAGATCTATGACAAATGCTTAATTTCATGAAGATGCTATCATCCACATTCATTACTAACTGACATTACCGCCTACCATTATCAACTACCACCACCCCCACCACCATCTTCCTCAACCATAACCACACACTCACTCACCTCAACTATCATATCACCAACCACCCTATTGCCATAAATAACTATAGCGGTGCCGACCACCATTATAAACTACCGCCACCCACCATCAACTTTCTTGATCACAAGCACAACTACCACTACCACCCACCATTATTAAAAAGTGTGAGAGAGGGTAATTGAAGGGAGATTGAGGAAGTGATTGTCCATTTCTAAGAACCAATTTGGTTTCATGCCGGTACGGCCGATTACTGAGGCCATTCACATTGTGAGGAGATTGGTGGAGCAGTATAGGACGGTGTAGAATGATTTGCATATGGTGTTCATTGACCTGGAGAAAGCCGATGACAAAGTACCGAGAGAGGTTCTATGGATATGTTTGGAGGCTAGAGGTGTGCCTGTAGCATATATTAGAGTGATTCGAGACATGTATGATGAGGCTAAGACACATGTGAGGACAACATGAGGAGATTCAGACTACTTTTCGATTGAGATGGGGTTGCATCCGGGATCAACACTTAGCTCGTTTTTGTTTTCCTTGGCGATGGATTCTTTGACGCATCACATTCAAGGGGAGATGCCTTGGTGATTGTTATTTGCAGATGACATAGTCCTGGTTGATGAGACGCGAGGTGCGTTAACGAGATGCTGGAGGTCTGGAGACATACTCTAGAGTCTAAGGGTTTCAACTTGAGCAGGACCAAGACTTCTGTTATCCACACACACACACACACACACACACACACACACACACACACACACATATATATATATATATATATATATATATATATATATATATATATATATATATATATATATATATATATAGAGAGAGAGAGAGAGAGAGAGAGAGAGAGAGATGGAAACAGTCTCTCTGCCGTTTTGAAGTCAAGAGTAAGGTCTGCGTATACTCTACCCTCCACAGACCCCACTTGTGAGACTACATTGGGTATGTTGTTATTGTTGTTGTATATATTTTCAGATGTTTAAAAATCAAACAGTCTTAATCATTTAATATTGAGATCTTAAAATACATCTTAACATTCAGATGTGTATTCGAATTCAAATATCTTAATCTTAATAGACATCTTTATATTCAAAATATGTATTCAGACGTATTAATTTTTTCAAAAAGAAAATGAGGCCTTGTAGTCTCTCATGCTCCTCGCGGATTGTGGAAAGAGTTTTCAATAGGATTTAGAGTAATGGCCATGGAATGCTTTATCAATTGACTTAAGATTTTATGTTAGATGTTTATATTCTTTCACGCGATATTAGAGTGAAACTTGATCAATTATCGTCTTGTTTCCACTGATCACTAGCTAGCCTAAAGGTCTATATTTGCTTTAAACGCACTCCTTAATCCGTTGAGTCTACTCTCCCTCTATCCAGACATCTTCTTAAGCATGTCAAGACACTTTTCGCAAACCAAAAATTAAAACAGATTAAAAGAAAAAATAAATATATATTCATGTGTAAACCCTAGAATCAACTATACCAAGATATATGTTTACCCTTAAAATCAGATAATAATTGAATTTATACATTGTTTTAAGGATATGTGGTATAACTTGATACAAATAAGAAAATAGATTAATACTGAAATTAATGACAAGAAAATAAATGCAAACCACACAAATTGAACAATTTTAGCCTTGAAGGTTGATCGCCCTCTAGTCAGGAAATGCCAAAATCGATGATAGAACATGTTAACAAGATAACAAGAACTGTATATTGCTTTTTTGATGCGTGTTACAATGTGTCTTACAAATAATCAGGCCTCCATTTATATAGTAGGGGAATCCTACTCTTGATACACTTCTATAAAAGGTAAAAAATCTCACGATGCTAATTAATCGGCCTCTCTATGATATGCGTCGAGATTTCCAACTGATCGCGGATATTTCGGCCTTCCGTTATTTGTCTTGACAAAGTTCCCTCGATATCGTTCGGTCCCGGAGTTACAAGCTCAACGATTTAACTTCGTGCCTGGGTTTGATATAATCCAGGCCCGAGCTCTGACCCGTCATGTTTTGGTCTCGACTAATGATCACGCCCAACTCTAGTCCTAAAAAGGATAAGCGGTCGCTGCAAATATAATCCGGTCTAAGAGTCCGGAGTCGAATCCCACAGAGAACTAAGGTTTCGCCATAATTATTCAATATCGCTATGAAGAAAAGCTCGAATAAATTTCTAAGTTATAAAGATTAAGATTCTTATATCTAACTAATTAACTAAGAAACTAAAGCAGTAAATTAACAACTAAAGATACTTAGGGTTGGGGACTAAATTTAGGAGGTCTAGAGTTATGATTTCCCCAAATATTAGAATCCTTCCCGCCATGTTCCTTACAATTCAACCTATGTATTCTCTACTGATCGTGAGCACTTTAGGTGCCGTAATTCTCTGTCGAGCAACTACAATAATTTACTAGACATATTCTCTCAAACTACGCTAGTTGGCTTTATCTAACCGCTCATTATAACCACTTCAAGACTTTGTTATTTCTAAACCTACCTTTAAACCTGATGTATTGATTTCTCACATACGTTAGGAGTGACGTTGTTCAACAACCACCTAAATATGTATCCTTTCTCAAGCAACACATAATAAATAGGCGCAGTCAATCAATGGCCATTCAATCAACTGAAATAAGCACGCAGTTGAACAGATAGACAAATTCAAAGGTTAAATTATATTAAAACATAACAAGAATTCATCCTCCAAGAGGTTCCATCAAAACCTTAGATAACGAATTAGCTATTCATAATAGTGTGCATAAATACAACACTAGAATTCATAACCAATAATGGAAATAGGAAGAAGGAAGTGAAAAACTCGTAGAAAAATTCTCCGCCTTGCTCCTAGTGCGTTCTTGCCTTCTTAGGTCGAATCCCCAGTCTCCTTAGCCTCCTTAGGTCTAAATTATGTCAAAAAGTCCCAAAAATAATGTTTTTCTATGTATATATACCAAGTAGGGTCGAGCCCAAAATATTATACCTTCTTCTACGCGAAAAAGGACAGTTTTCCCGGACAAAACGTGCGCGGACGCGAATTGACCGTGAATTTTGGCCAGTTTCTGCCTCACATCCGCGGCCAGTGCGCGGCTGCGCACTTGTCGCGCATTTTCACCGTGTTCTATTTAGAATTTGAAAAAATGTAAAACATGAAAGTTGTAGCCCTTTGAATTATCTTTCTAAACATATATTGTGGAGCTCAAACGAAGTTCTGAGAGAAACGTTTTGTGCATCTTACTAAACAATACGCAATATGCCTACTCGATTATTCGTTTGTTCTTAACTATCATTCGTTGATCCCCGAACACGATCCCGACTTAATTCCTTGGGCTTCTACTCAGAATTCAAAGCGCCAAATCACTTGAATTCATTCCATAACATCTGCATAGCTCAGAATCACTTCTACAAGGCATAAAACACACAATTAGTGCAAAACACTAGCGATTAAAGCTCAAAATTAATTAAAGTATAGTCAATTACAGTGTAATAAGCGACTAAAATACATAATTATAACCTATCATCAACTAATCATACAATATACGAACCTGATTTCGACCGTATACATATATTTCCCTCGTTTTTCGGAGAGAAGACAACGCAAAACGATATGAACTTCCGAGCCTTGCTTCGATAAATCATGACGTAAGCGACACAAGGTCACCAAAACATACTGTGGGTCCAGTCTTCAAGGCATTGAATGTGTTTCAGTCTTCCATCCATTAGAACTTTTATATTTTGATGTTTGTTCTTGTGTGCTTAAGAAAATTTTCATCACCTTTATCCTCTAATTTTCCAGTTTAAGTTCACAACTTCTTCCTTTACAGTTTTCTGCTAATTTTTACAAACTATCCGCTAAATACACCTTCTCCTTCATCAGTATCTTCTTTTCACCCTTACTTTAAATCAATGGCGAAGACTTCTAAATATGTTACTCAAAAGGATACTCCCTCTTCCTCGAGACCGTCAGAAGAAGAAAAACCTATGTCCACTGTTGTCGAGGAAAAGACACTGGAACCCCCTTCAACTATGTTCGTTCCTACGGGGTGCCCAACTAAGGCCGACTTCAATATCGAAAACCCCCCTTCCATTCCGGGTCGATGCGAGCTGGTCTCGAGGTATATTTTATCCATTACTGATGATCTCCTCCCCAAAGTCAAGGAAGACTGTAATTGGGCCGGTAAACTCGTGGTGGTGTCTACGCCCGAGGAGTCAATCACTACCCACGCGGAGGGATTTTTAAGTGTTTACACTAATCTCTTCAAGTTGGGACCTCTAGACCCAATCATTATCACCTTTTAGACCCAGTCAAATCCATCCCTCATTTTGGAAGATAGTGATTCTCCTCCATTTTTTGTAAGCAAAATCGACAAGTGACCCTTCACCATTGACCACCTCATGCGTTTGTACAGTCCCCAACTTTACCGATGGGGGTTGATAAAACTTGTTCGTCGGCCCACTAAAGCCCCGTTCTTAAGCATAGACGGGGACTGAGACTGGTTGGGCCGGTTCGTTCGAGTGAAGACCTCGGATCTAATCCCCGCTGAAGAAATGCCATTTTTCGAGAAATGAAACATAAAAAATAAGTATAACCTGATCTTTTTTGTTTATTGATTTTCCCTTTCCTCTAATCTAATCAATGTTTTATGGTGTAGCTATTGCTCGGATGCCGGATGCAGTTCCTCGACTCAAGGAGTGGGTCAAGGGCATCATATCATAGAAACCCTACTCCGAGTGCACATGGAGCGACTTTCAAAGGGCCGGTGGAAGGCCCATTCTCATGGTAAAATTCTTTCCTAGAACTGACATCACTTGAGTAAATTCCCGAGCTTACTCATCTCTTTTTTCTTTGTAGGCCTCAGAAAGTATGTCGCGATGAGGCCCCCATCCGCAGATGAAATCGTCATCCCCCAATATTCTGCCCCGAAGCAGGATAAAGAGAAGAAAATAAAAGGGGGTACGAGTTCCCCGAACTCGGAGAAGCAGAAATCGAAAAAGTGGCAGGTGCAAAAACCCAAAGAAAATGTCGGTGCCCTCCCATCGGAATTAGTCCACCGACTGTGGGATGAATCGAAAGAATAAGATTTTGAGCTGGTGGCTCGGGTGCGAGACCACACCATATTACCCCAAGCCAGGGAGGCTTCTGAGAGGGCAGTGACCGAGATCCCCGGATCCGATAATGGCGAGGCCGCTATGCCACAAGCTAGGGATGTCGAAGATGAAGTTGGGACCGATATTCATCGACCAGGAGAGAGTGCCCCAAAAGATGCGCTTGGGAGATTGATCTTACCGGGTCTCCTCTATTCTCCGAATCCATGATCAACGAGGCCAGTATGCTAAATGATCATTTGCACGAGGGGGCTTTAGGGGGCGAAAAATCTCCATAACTACTTTGATGGCTTGGAATCTACTGCCTCGGAGGATGTGACCAGGTTCGGTGAATTACCGGTGCCAAAGAAAGCATCATCTTCGGGAGTCAGTGGGCCTTCTTCGATCCTGAAGTTAGTGGATCGATTCCCGACTCCGAGTGCCGATCCCGACCAAAAACACTCAATAGTCATCTCTATCCCGGAGGATGCCTAGGTTCTATCTGCCCCGTGGGGGTTGCTGTCTATCTTTGGTGCTTGGTGACCGAAGAGGACCATGCCAAGATTGAAGAGATGAAAGAGTCCTTCCTGTTCAATGAAGCTCAACGGGCCTTGAATCAGGTAACTTCGAGTGCCTCTTTACTTAGTACTTCACATTTTAAGTTATTAATAATCGTAACATTCTTCCTTATGTTCGTAGGCCTCGGTACTTCAACATGAAACATTCTTCCGATATCGAGAGGACTTATCCCAACACGAGGCCGAGGTTCGGGAGCTAACATAGAAGAGGGGACACCTTTAAGATTCTCAGTGACAAATTTCAGGCCGAGCTAGAAGTAGCTCGGAAGGAACATGCCGATATGGCGAGCAAGTTTGGCAAGTATTCGAATTTAGTGATGACGATTCAAACAATATGGCTAACGACTCGAACCCGCAAGTTCAGAAGAGAATTGACCAAATAGAGAAACTCCAGGTGGAGGTGGACACGGTGAAGGCTGAGGCCGAGGAACGGAAGAAGAATATGGATTGGCTGACCTCAGAAAAGGAAGCCGCTCGAGAGCAACTGGCTTCGGCTGAGGTTCGGCTCCAGGCTGAAAATGAGAAAACCTTGGTGTAGGCCAAAAAGATCGAGGAGCTCCAATCTCAGCTGAACTCGGCTATTTTTGGTCAAGAGAGTCTATCCAAGGAACACGAGGCGGCCAAATTAGAGGTGGTTATGGCCAAGACCGAGGCTGATGATAAAGTGGCCAAGTTCAAGGTTGATGTCGAGGCGATTCTGGCGCAAGATAAAATCATGGCGAAGCATGCAAGGTGGCAAGCTCGAAGGGGAGCCCTTGAGGGAGTCCATGCTTAGAACTTTGACATACTGGCTGAAATCGAGAATGGCAAGGTATGTGAAGCTAGGGCCCGGAAGCTGGCTTATCCCGAAGAAGATTCCGAGGGCTTAAGCGAGTCTGAAGGCAGGGAATAACCCGAGCGTGAAGATGCTGCCTCCGATGGGGACAAGGCCACTTAGGCCCTTTTTTATTTTTTGCATTTTTGTTGAGGTCGTTCGGCCTTTGTACAAATTGTTATCGGACTGTTTGGCCCTTGTAAAAAGAGTTTTGTTAGGAATATATGTAAGGATTTATTTCCCTTTCTCGGATTTCGGTTTATTCCCTTTGTTTTCTTATTTGCATTCACAAAGATCAAAATGCCTTACCACGAAATAATTAGGTTATGTTCGAAGGTTCAGCCAAAACTTTGCCTTCACATTAGTTTGTCTTAAGGTATTCTTTGGGGGTTCGGTGTTACCGGAAACTTCCTCCCAAAGTAAGTAGCTGAGATTATAGTTCGCCGAGGGTAGCCTTTTGAACCAGTTAAAAAAAAATTCTTATTTGAATGACTAGTTTTTGTTACGGGTCTCAGACGTCTCCGAGCCGTGTTAATTAGCCGTAGCCTTTTAGTTTGGGAGCGCCCAATGGACTTGCTTTCCTGAGTTCCCCGGGCTTACTCCGGATAATAGTCCCCGAGTGGGGGTGGCCGTGGCCCTTAAAATTTGGAGGTTTCCTAATAGGTCTTATTCCCTCGAGGCCTGGTTGCTTGGGCCGTTCGAGTTTGTTTTCGGACGGCAGTCCCTGAGTAAGAGAGTGATTATTCAAACACCGATTATAAGTAGTGCTTGGGATCATTTCCTTTAGGGGATCAGAAGTAGGAAATTCTTTAAGGAATGTATAGATGAAATTTTAAGATATATTAAAATATAGGATGGTTGCAAAGGAGAGACTTCTCTTTATTCTTGTGCGTAATAAGGATGTTTGTGTACATGCTTTTCGTCAGCGTTCGAGTAGTCTACGTGGGAACGATTCATTCGGCCGTTCGACCCTTACATTGAATCCTATCAATCGATACCCTTCAATCCTGAAATCTCTTTCCATGCTAAAATTTAACATCGGAGGGTAATTCCCCCTAGTGTTCGAGGTCGATTAAAGTGAGGCCTTGAATATTGTTTTGATTGCTGTTACTGGTTCATTGCCGGCCTTCGATTCTATGTTAGCACAATTTACTTGTTGCTTTGTTAAAACCTTGCCGAAAAACCTTTTTAGGACAAAATCGATTTAAGGGAAAATGAGTGCAACTCGCGCTTTCAGACCTTAATTTTCATACTTTTCCTCGTCGATTACCTGCAAGAGTTAGTCCGAGATATAAACAAAAGAAAACGAATGGGATCGTATCTTAGTAGTAATATCCTTTTAGGTGAGTTATATTACAATTGCTCGGTAACTGTCCACCATTCATCGTCCCGAGCTTGTAGGATCCCTTTTCGGTGATCTTGATGATATGATATGGCCCTTCCCAGTTCGGCCCAAATTCCCCTCGTGGGTTTCTGGTGTTCAATGTGACCTTGATTAGCACTAAGTCCCCGACATTGAAGTATTGAAGGTTGGCCCTTCGATTGTAATACCTTTCGATCTATTGCTTTTGGGAGGCCAATCGAACAAGGGCGTCTTCACGCCTTTCATCCAATAGCTATAGGCTCGTATTCATGGCCTAGTCATATGATTCCTTTGTTGCATATCAAAATCAGACACTTGGTTCCCCGACTTCGACCGATATTAAGGCTTCGACACCATAAACCAATGAGAATGGAGTGACCCCGGTGCTTGACTTCGAGATCGTACGATATGCCCAAAGGACTTCAGGTAAGATCTCCTTCTATTATCCTTTGGCATCGGTTAACCTTTTCTTAAGGTTTTGGAGTATGGTTTTGTTGGTCGATTCGGCAAGTCCGTTCCTACTAGGGTGATAAGGTGTCGATAAATTCTTTAGATCTTTTGATCTTCGAGAAACTAGGTCACTTAGCTGCTGATAAATTATTTCCCGTTGTCACATACAATTGCGGATGGCATTCTGAACCGGCATATAATGTGGTCCCAAATAAAGTCGATGACTTCTTTCTCTCTGACCTTCTCGTACGCTTGTGATTCAACCCACTTATAAAAAATGGTCATTCATAAACAAGACAAATTGAGCCTTACCCAGTGTCCATGGAAGGGTGCCGACGATGTCCATTCCCCACTTCATGAATGGCCATGGCGATAAAACCGAATGTAGAAATTCTAAGGGTTGGTGTATCACCGTAGCATGTTGTTTACATTCGTCACATTTTCGTACGAACTCTTTCGCATCCTTTTCCATGTCAATCCAGTAATAGCTGGCTCTGTATACCTTTCAAACCAATGATTCAGCGCCTGAATGAATTTCCATAGGTGACTTCGTGGACTTCCCTAGGAGCGTACTCGGTATTTCCCGGTACCAAACATATTGCTAGCGAGCCATCGAACATTCTTTTGAACACGGTTCTGTCCTTGGATATGCTGAATTAGGCTGTTTTTGTGCGCAAGGATCTTGATTCTTTTGGATATAAGGGCAGTTTCCCGGTCTTCAAATACTCTACGCATTTATTTCTCCAATCCCAAGTTAGCCTTGTTGAGTTTATTTCGGTGTGACCTTCTTCTACTACCGAACTCATGAGTTGTACGACTGCCTCCGAATTAAGCTCGTCGTCTTCAACCGACGACCCTAAGTATGTAAGGGCATCGACCTCGCTATTTTGATCTCGAGGTACGTGCTGCAAAGTCCACTCTTTGAACTGATGTAATGTTACATGTATCTTATCGAGGTACCTTTGCATAACTTCGAACATTTCTTTAACTTGGTTCACCACTAGGAGGGAGTCACATTTAGCTTCGACCACCTCCATCCCCATGCTTTTGGCAAGTTTGAGACCTATAATCATGTCCTCATATTCGGCCTCGCTGTTAGTCAATTTCACAGTTCTAATGGATTGCCTAACTATATTTCCTGTGGGCAGCTTCAGTACGATGCCAAGTCCGGACCCCTTTGCGTTCGAGGCACCGTGCGTAAAGAGGGTCCAGATTCCCGAAGACGTCCCCGAGTTTACTAACAACTCCCTTTCGACCTCGGGTATCAGGGCCGGCGTAAAGTCGCCACAAAATCTGCCAAAATCGTACCAGGGTCGATAATCAATATCGTACCCGCTTATTGCTATGACCCATTTGGCCAATCATCCCAAGAGTTCAAGTTTATGCATTATATTTCGTAATGGATGAGTTGTCATGACAGATATAAGATGGCACTGAAAATATGGTTTGGTTTCCTAGAGGCGCTTAGCAGAGCGAGCACCAATTTTTCTAGGTGAGGATATCTAGCTTCAGCCTCACCTAAGGTCCTGCTAACAATATAAATTGGAAATTCCGTACCTTGTTCTTCCCGACCCAGGACTCCACTTACCGTTATTTCTGATACTTCCAAATACAAGTACAATTGTTCATCTAACCTTGGCATGTGAAGCAGTGGCGGGCTCGATAGATATCACTTAAGTTCTTCCAAGGCCGTTGGCATTCCGGGGTCCATGTGAAGTTGTTTTTATTCTTTAGTAACGGTAAAAATCGGTGGCTCTTATCTGAGAACCTCGAGATGACTCGTCCTAGGGAAGCAATGCGCCTGGTTAGCCTTTGCACTACCTTCATGTTGTCCATTACCGTGATATTTTCGATTGGTTTAATCTTGTCAGGGTTGATCTCGATCCTCGGTTGGATACCATGAATCCAAGAAATTTTCCTAATCCGACTTTGAACACACATTTTTTCGGATTCAACTTCATGTTATACTTCTTCAATATGCTGAAGGTTTCCTGCAAATGCTTTAAATGGTCCTCTGCTCGCAGTGACTTAACTAACATATCGTCAATGTAAACTTCCATGGATTTCCCTATTTTTTCTTCGAACATCCGATTTACTAGGCGTTGGTAAGAAGCACCGCATTTTTTTAAACCCAAACGACATCATGTTATAGCAGTATGTGCCATACATACTGATGAAAAAAGTCTTTTCTTGATCATCCAGGTTCATTTTTATTTAGTTGTACCCGGAGTAGGCATCGAGAAAACTGAGTCTATCATGGCCGGCCGTTGCATCGATCATGCGAACGATGTTAGGCAAAGGGAAAGTGTCTTTGGGACATGCCTTATTTAAATATTTATAATCCACACACATTCTCATTTTGTACCCTTTTTTAGGGACTACTACTATGTTTGCTAACCATTCCGGGTATTTGACTTCCCGGATAGACCTTATTTTAAGGAGTTTAGTCACCTTGTCCTTGATGAAAGCATGTTTGATCTCGGATTGGGGCCTCATTTTCTGCTTGACCGTATGTAATTCGGGTCCAGGTGCAGCTTGTGAGTGGTAATTTCCGATGGGATCCCTGTCATGTCGATATTGGACCAAGCAGAACAATCCATGCTAGCTATAAGAAATTGTATGATTTTTTGCCTGAGCTCGGGAGTTAACCCCGTGCCCAGGTATACCTTCCAATCGGGCAGATGTTCGATTAGTATGACCTGCTCCAGCTCTTCGACCGTTGATTTGGTAGCGTCGGAGTCATCAGGAACTATAAAGGATCGAGGGACCCCGTGATTATCGTCTTCGTCAGTCCCCTGCTTGTCTGGTTGGGTCGAGGATGGCATCGGTGATTGCTATTTGGACCTTTGTTTTGCTTCCGACCTTTGCTCCTTTGATGTTGCAAGTATTGATATCGGAATTACTTTATCGACTGCAAACATCTCCTTTACGTTCGGTTGTTCCTTGTAGGTCGTCTTAATCCCTCATGGTGCCGGGAATTTTAACAACTGATGAAGAGTGAAGGCACTCCCCTCATGTTGTGGATCCATAGCCTCCCGAATAGGGTGTTGTATCATATGTCACCCTCGATCACATACAACTTAGCTTCCTGGATCCATTAGTGGTTTCGCATGCCATGTTATTTCCATTCAAGACTCGGACTGCGGGTATGACTTTGTCTTGTAGACCGAGCTGCTCCACGACCCTTGAACGCATGATGTTGACCGAGCTACTTGGTTCAATTAACACACGTTTAACCCAAATATTATTCACGAGTACAGATATTACCAGTGCATCATTATGGGGCTGTACGATTCCTTTCGCGTCCTTGTTGTTGAAAGATAGAGTTCCTTTTGGTATGTAATCTCGAGTTCGTTTTTCCCTAGTGATGGATACCTTGGTACATTTCAACATCGGCCCCTCTGGGATATCAACCCCGCCTATGATCATGTTGATGAAGTGATGAGGTTCCTCTTGCTCTGCCTGTTTGTTAGAATTCCTGTTCCTGAAGTGATTATTGGCTCGGTTGCTCAAGAATTCTCGGAGGTTTCCGTTGTTGAATAAACGAGCTACTTTCTCCCTCAGCTGTCGACAATCCTCGGTTCTATGACCGTGAGTTCCATCGTACTTGCATATCTGGTTAGGATCCCTGTGTGTTGGATCGGTTTGTAGAGGTCGAGGTCATTTGGTATCTTTGATGCGTCCGATGGCTGATACAATGGCGACAACATGAACATTAAAGTTGTATTCCGATACCCTTGGCACGCCTTTGGGCCCAATTGACCCGTCGAAGCCGCTTTTTGTCATAAGTCCCCTTCTACTCTGACCTTGATCATTTCTCCTTTCGTTTCTCATGGAATTTCTCCCGGAGCCTTTGACTCTACGATCCCCTTTATATGGTTGATATCGATCTCTGTTCGACCTTGGTTATCGGTCAATATCACTCTTCATCCTGTCGACAGGCCTGATAGGGTAAATGTACCGGTAAGGAGCCCCAAGTTGATCGTCTTCGACCCTGATTTTTTTATTGGTACTGATTATGCACATCGGCCCAAATAACAACTGGATATTTTATCAGATTCTGTTACAACTACTATGAAGCCACCGAGCTTTGAACATTGAGTCATTGGGTAAAGGCTTGAATGACCCAATCAGTAGCGACCTGTGGTAGGTCCATTCATTCATTTTGGAATAGAGATACGAATTCTCTGAGCATTTCATTGTCCTTCTGCCTGACCTTGAAATGGTCCGAGTTCCTGGGTTCGACTTTGATGGGTCCGCGTGTGCCCTTACGAAAGAATCTGCAAGCAAAGCAAAAGAGTCATTAGAAATAGGTGGTAAATTGTGATACTATATCATGGCTCCCTTTGACAAGGTCTCTCCAAATTTTTTAATATGACGGATTCGATTTCATCATCCTCTAGATCATTCCTTTTGATGGAACATGTGTAATAGGTGACATGTTCGTTCGCATCAGCCATTCCATATTACTTAGGAATCTCGGGCATGCAGAACTTCCTGGGGATCGATTTTGGAGCCGCACTCGGGGGGGGGGGGGGGGGGGGGAAGCAGTTCTTGCATCGCCCGCCACT